>JAODUD010000107.1:23652042-23668834 GCA_026784285.1 Stomatorhinus walkeri
CTGTGAAGGTGCAGATGTCATACAGGTTTCCACTGTGAAGGTGCAGATGTCATACAGGTTTCCACTGTGAAGGTGCAGATGTCATACAGGTTTCCACTGTGAAGGTGCACTGGTGATTCCTGCAGATGCCCGCATTGGAATAACTTCTGTTCTTGCGCAGATATGCCACTCCCTGACTCCTAGGCAGGTGCATGAGGTCAGGTAATCCCTGAAGTGAGGATCAAAGCAGAAAAATATTCACCTGCAACAAATCAAGACAGTCACTGTTTATGCACTTTTACCAAAACACACAATCCATTATGTCATCCGGGACAGGTTCAGTTAATAAGACTTACTACCTGGGTTTTTAAATCGCTATATGATTTAATCACATTACAATTTATCAAAGTAATTTCTCATCTTTTTACAAATGAGTGATGCCCAGGAGGAAATATGGGGTAATAAGACCAAACGTTCCAATAATTATAAATGTTATTGGAGACGTGCAGCTCCAATCTGCAGGCATTACCTGGAAAATAAGAGCATGATTTAAAAAATGCTGTCATTTTTATAAAATTTGCTCAGTGATTTTAGAGATCCCCATCACAGCAAATTTTGTATTCTAAGAACTATGCATTATAACTAAAATCACCCCCGTGACCCAGATGAATAAAGCAGTGTAGATAATGGATGGATGGATGGATGGATGGAACTACAATCACATTACTATTCTGCATTATATTAAATACAAATTAATTGGCACTGAATTTAAGTTTACGTCAGAATGAGCAGGATACTGTGAATATAGTTCTATACCCAAGACTAAGATGCTCGGATGTAAAACTCGTTATGATAATACTACATAACAGTTTGCTATCTGTTCCCGCAGTCTTGGAGCAGGCTAGTTTATACCTGTATAACTGTGTGTGTGAAGAAGAAAAGGGATGAATGATTGCTGGAATGCTACCACAGTAAACAGATTCACCTTGGAGGACATACATTTGGTTTCTATATTACACAGTGCTGTGAAACTCCATGGCAACAGACTGCTGTCCGGTAATTATCTCTGGTGTCATAGCACTCCAGTGACTTCAGTGAGTTACACCCATTAGCCTCATTCACATGGCTGCCCAAGGCGCACAGCATCCGGCTGCAGTGGACCAGCCAACCTCCCTCAGATCGCTAGGCGGCTTTGCACAGCTCGAAGATCCTCCCAGAGGCCATGTCTAGGCGAGGCAATGTTTGCTTCTTCCTTGAATGTTTGTGCGCCACATCGAAGACGATGACCATCTCGGACGTGGTCATGCCCAGATGTTGCGGGCAGTCACCATTGCCGAACAACGTCCCCTTCTCCGCCCAGACTCGGACCAGCACCTCTCGAAACAAGGGCGGAGTCTTCTTGAGAAAGGCGTCATCCAGAAGAGGTAGATGTAATGACTCGGGTCAGAGTCACCATCATCACCGGCGGGTGAAGCTATATCCAAGAAAAATGAAAACAAAATAGGAAGATAGAAGGACGATTCTGAAGTGACATACCTCTAAAAAACAGCATTAAATTAACACCTAAGGATAGAAAGAGGAAAAAAGTGGAATGAATCCAGTGCATTTTTAACATCAGTGATGACAGGAATAAAGCCCACATATCCCGACATTACCAAATACTAGAGCAAAATGTGGTCTCTGCACAGTACAGGGATTCCAACAAAGCAAGACTTCTTGCTTAGTTGTACAACTTGTTAAATTTAAGGTAGTCTGAGTTAAACATAAGTGAACAAAGATAAAGTCAGTTCAGTCCAAACTACTACTATGTACTACCATGGAACATCTACCAGGAAGCTTTTTATGGAGAGAGGTGCGTTATTTTATTTATCAAACTAACGGAGTGTCTAACTATGGGATAGTCGGCTTGTCCAGAGATGCACGGCCTGGCAAATGCTTGCATAAGCACAGCTGCCAAAATTAAAAGGTCAGCCATTGTCCGGAACTATGAAATGAATCCAACCTGCGCTTCCTATGTCTGGATTTTCGCTCGTGAACCTGGAAGTACTAAATCCCTTTCTGCGTCTCCTGCACAGTTTTTAGAGATTTGCAAAGTAAAGACACATTGATTCTTAAGATAATGTTGTATCCAATTGCTATAACTATCTGCTTCAAAAAGAATTAACAAGAATCATCACTGCTGCCTAGGTATTCTCTGCAGTGTTCAAATAATTCATTCATAATCGATTTGTTACTGGTTAATTATGGGGTTACTGTGACCTATGCAGCAGAATCATCCACATGTTAAACATGAAACAAGTGATGTACTGCAGTACTAACTAATGGAGATGGACATTACATCCTCATAATATTACCAGACCTCTAGTTCAGAAGCAGGGATTTTTTTCTGTTGTATTACCATTTGTTCTTTTATGATGCAGAGAAGAGGATGTTTGAGAAAATTGTCGAACATTATGAACAATCCTTTGAATTCCCACCAGATGGCACAATTTTAGTTATTCACAACAGTTTCCCCAATGCACGTTAACAATTCAACTGTTGACTAAAATTTTTAATTATAAATAAATAAAAAAGACAGTGTTTAACTATCCTTGTCATTGCTGGCAGATGCTTGATAGAATAGCAGCCTTCTTTTCTGGACCATGTCAGTCAACTATAGTGCCATCAGAGGGCAGCAACGTCCCCTAGATGACAAAGGGGTTTTGATATATACTGTAGGTTGTATTTTAACATGTTTGTAAGTTTGTACGGCTGCTATGTTGACCAAAAGAAACTGAATCCCAATGGGACTTCCTGGTAAAATAAAGATTATAAAAGCCGGGTCAGATTATAGTTAAAGCAGAATACTAACATCAAATGGTATTTGGTGGTTATATTAAGCATGTTGTATATCTGTTACCACAAAATGAACAGTACAGGTTCAGATAAGTTAGATCTATTAAAACTGAGCAACAATTAGCTTGCTCACACAACCAATTGCATAAAACCTGGATCTCTGGCTGTACTTCTTATTCTATTCTTTCAACCACTATAACATAGCGATCATTGGCACCATATAGGCTATAAACCGTCTTGCAGGCAGGGTCCTGTAGAATCGATTCCGTTAGTGAGTAAACATATTAAGCAGATTAAACAAATCATGGTTTGAGATGGCCAAGGACGCTCCCAGCACAGCTTACTGACACAAAGAGTTCTTTTCTCTGGGCTGCTGTGGCTGAATTGGCTAAGTGGGTGGCTATGAAAGGAGTGTTTCTTCCGTGGTGGGTTCAAGGCCTCTAGTCAGTCTTACATTACTAAAACTCAGGAACCATCAGGAAAATACAATGGCCAGGAAGATATGGGGCAAGACGAGGGCTGACCGTGACAAAGCATGATGATAAACTAGGAAGATTCAGGTTTTCGGTTAAAAAAAATACCATAATTTCTGTTTACATACACAGCTTACAAAACTCCGTATCAGACTTTTGTGAACAAAGTTCCTTAGGACTAGGTGATAAAATCCCTTAATCACACACTGGAGACATGCTGCCTGGACTTTGCCAAATGGTCATTGTAAGTGGAAAAAAAACTTTATTGCCCTAATTCAATTAAATTATTTATTCAGGAAATAAATATATAACTTCTGCATCTTTCTTCTCTCACTTATGAACAAGATCCCGAGATATGTAGCTCCTCCCCTTGAGTGATCTGAAATCAGGCTGGGCAATCCACCCTTTTCTGCCTGGAAACCATGAATCAGGATTTAAAAAAAAGAATGTCTGTCCATGTGTCTGTGTGTTTCTGTCTGTCTGTGAGTTAAACACCGTATGGTAAGGTAATCGCAGCAGGATCAGCATTCACTTGTGCTCTGTGATGAGCCTTGCTTGAAAGTGGCATCTCTTTGGGGGAGAGAGGCTCCACAGTATTGTACTAATAATGAAATAGCTGAAATATAATAAACTGTTTTTAACTATTTACAGATGTAAATTTTAAGCTTTAACTATGATTTCTTCTATCACTGATTTGTATGAGTTTTTAGTCTTTTAAAACTGCTGTTTTAAACTGCTTACGTTTGTGAGATAAAAGCATTTTTGTCGGAACCTTGACTGGCTCATGCTGACATTCTGCCCTCAGTGAAACCACTTGGGTTTTACAATCATGGCGCCGTTTACCCAGAACTAGGCAGGAGGGTTTCAGCTCTTAATGGTCTATATCTCAATCAGAATCTGGAAAATAAAGGAAAATAACCAAGGACCAAAACAGGATATCTTGCTTAAGCAGACAAATTATTGTATTTAAGGTAGTTTGGGCTAGATGTAAGTGAATAAAGTTAAAGTCCATTTAAACTGGGGTACCTGAAATTCAACAAGTTACGTGACTAAGCATGAAATTCAGCTTTGTGATACAGGCCCTAGTTCTCCGCATAGTTCATGGACTTCTTTGACTTACAATTTGCCCCAACTACCTTAAATACGACCAGTTATCGACCAATCACGTCTTATGTTTACATATTGGTTACTACAAAAAGTAAAATAAAACTGAAATTCACTCCCCTGAATTCGAATTTAAAACCTAAATATGATATAGTATACAAAGAATATTTTACCTTCACATGCACGCACATGCACACACGCAAAAAAGCTCTTCCTTAATGCAGTCAACATACTTTAATGTTGCAATACTTACACACTAACAGCACACACTCCCCCTGCCCACCAAAAAAAATCCAGACTTTCTTTCAGTCTTCTAACAATCTCCAATCTCTTAATTCCTACTTTTTCCAGCACTTCTAACAAAAAAAGATGTGCTGTTTTCCACACACTCAAAAACATAAAGAAATAACTCCATGAGATCTTCATGCTCTATTTCGGAGATCAGCAACTGGTCATGTAGCTGTAATTCAGCAACTCCAATCGTGCAAGAGCTGTAATTAAAATTTCAGTAGGTTATATATTCATTAATTCATACAGGCTTATGAAAGACTGGGCGCTAGAAGAAACAGCTCTGGAAACTGAGTTATAGAGCAGAACAGCATTAACAATGGACAAGCAGATAAGATTTATTTCATTATTATATCAGATTCAACTAAATAAGAGCTCACTTGTAAGTGCTATCAGAGTATTCATGCACAACTAACTTAGATGCAGCAGAGAGTCACATATTAAACACTGACCTCAGGTTAAATTATGTTATTTTCTGTTGTACTGCATTATAAATAGCTTGTAATGCAGAATGCACAGAGACGAGGCAGACCCTGGAATGCAGGAGACTGATGGATTTATTTTAAAGCTTGGTGCACCAAAAGCCCAAGGGACAAGGCAGCCAGATAGTTGAGTCGAAAGCCGGGTGCCTCAGTCCTACGAATAGAGACGAGATGTGGAGACGACGGGGCAGGAAGCAGGATGGAGGCAGACCAGGGCGACAGGCCAGGGAAGGCAGGCAGGGCAGGAACGGACAGGCAGGCAGAGACGACCGGGGAAGCAGGACAGGCATGACGACAGGACACGGAGAGGCAGGCTGGGCAGGCAGGAAAGGGCAGGCGGGCAGAGACGACCGGGGAAGCAGGACAGGGATGACGACAGGACACGGAGAGGCAGGCTGGGCAGGCAGGAATGGGCAGGCGGGCAGAGACGACCGGGGAAGCAGGACAGGCATGACGACAGGACACGGAGAGGCAGGCAGGGCAGGAGGGCAAGACACGGGACAGAGAGACGCTTAGTAAGTGTCATGGGGAATGACAACAATACTTCACAACTTTGTGAGTTTGCTGTGTGATTAAGTAGCCTGGTCTGATTGCGATAATCGATGGCTTCTGTACCGCCCCCCCCCCAGGGGGTGTGACATAACTTAAATAAATTTCTTGATTTCCACGGGCTCTTCCTGTAACTATCACTACGATTCCCGCCACTCGCCCCTTGTCGCTTACTACCATGTAACACCAGTTTGCACACTGCTGCCCCCTACTGTACAGAGTGATGTACACCTCGCTACTCACAGTGAACCAACCCTTAGAGCCACGATGAATGACGCTCTTTTCTCCCTCCGGACCCTCCTCAGTGTAACTGAAATACAAAGTCACTGTCGTACACCCGTTCTGGTGGAAATAATCCTTTTTGCCGATTGTTGTATCTTAAAGCAGGACTATACTTATCCTAAAAAGCACTCCAAGAGCCAGGGGTACATATTTGTCCATCCATCCAGCCAGCCATCTTCTAACTGCTTATGCTGGCCAGAGTCGCAGAGAGTTAGAGCTTATACCAGGAGCATAAGACACAAAGCTGGGGGAAAACCCAGGACAGGATGCCAGGCCAACACGGGGCAAAGATAAGCTGAAAGTATGGGCAATGTGGAGATGCCAGTTTGCTTATCTGAACGTCTTTGAACTATGGGAGGAAACCCATGCAACATGCGGATAAATGAAAACTCCACTCACACAAAACCTGAAGGTGTGAAGGGTCTATGCTCCCCTCTAGTGGAAACTACCTCACATTGCAATACATTTCTAGAAAAGTTCATTTGCAACCTACTGTTGAATTTCTGATGACATCCCCATTTATACCATTTATATATCTCCATACAATAGTGGAGCAATATAGATGCCTTGTTGGCTAGTAGCAAAAAAGTTCCGGCCCTGATGCCAACTTTTGGGGAATCAGCATCAGGCGGATGGATGGATGGTTGGATGGAACTGGAATTACAATTCTTACATAATTACTCCCAAGCAAAAACTGAGAGTGTACGCTTGATGATTAGCCATTTCGTAAGTCAAAATAATATATAATCTGAGATGAATAGCGTGATGATGCTGTACACCACACTGTGTTTATATCTACCGGTCTGGGTAAATGTGTGGTTACTTTTATTATTACTGTATTATTATTAGTAGTAGTAGTAGTAGTAGTAGTAGTAGTAGCATTGTATTATTATTCGAGCTGGGAAATCACATTAGCGTGTTGTATTAATTTTTTATGTAACATTTTGTTACCCAAATGTGAGAATAATATGAGCATACTTTTAATAGAGACATATAATATTCCTTCCTGATTGTAATAAACATGGGATTTTAGGTTGTACAGAATCCCAGAATTCATAGCTAAAACCAAAACATTCAGAGGCTCAGTCCCAAACCAGTCCCGATACACCCCACCTCACCATTCTGTCTCCATTTGTGCTTTCCCAAGACCCATCAGTATATTGAAGTGTTTCTCAAAACAGCAAGGGCTAAGGGGAAGTTAAGGTCCAGCAGGCTAGCACCTACTAGGAGAATGAGACTGATCCTGGCCAGACTCCAAGATCAGGTTGTTTTAAATGAGTTTGCTTTCAGTTCAAGAGAGGAACTTGCAAACTTGGGTGCGACTGCTGATCCTAATGTGATGTTTGAGAGCTAATGTGATGTGGGAACACTAATGTGATGTAGGAAACCTAATGTAATGTGGGAAAACAAATGTGATGTTCGAGAGCTAAAGTAATGTGGGAAAGCTAATGTGATGTACAAGACCTAATGTGATGTGGGAAAGCTAATGTGATTATCGAGACCTAAAGTGATGTGGGAGACCCACCATGATAGGACCCTGAGTGTTTCTGAGGGTTGTGTTGGTCTTGCCAGTGTTTCCAGAAGGAAGTGCTTCATCTCGCAGGTCACCCTGGATATTATCGAGAGGAATTGCAGTGCATGACTTGATGGCAACTCTGGCCTGTACCAGGAACTGAGGAGGATGACTGCAAGGAGCCATTTGTAAGAGGAATCTATGAGCAAGGAACAGACCATCTGTGGTCTAGTGACCCAGAGAATTTGAAGTATAATGCACATCTGAATCTGTTCCCTGGAGAGTTACAGTCAGGGCAGGTGATGGAAAGGTCCACACTATAGTTGTGACTTGCTAGGCTACTTTGACTAGCTGTTTAAGACTAAATCAGAACCAGCAGAAGCATGGGTACTTGGCCATTCACACACAGCATGGGTACGTGGCCATTCACACACAACATGGCTACGTGGCCATTCACACACAGCATGGGTACGTGGCCATTCACACACAGCATGGGTACGTGGCCATTCACACACAACATGGCTACGTGGCCATTCACACACAACATATTTCAGGAGAGTGGCATCCATGTTTATTTATTATTATACCTCTAAAAATGGAAAGGGTAGAGTAAATGTACTCATAGCTACAGTATACAATTAAATTTGATGGACAAGGTTTAAGCATTGGACTCTAGGGGACAACGCACACCACATGTATTTCATATCTTGTATTGCTAAACGTCTTATTAATATCTAAACATCCATTCACCCCCAATGTAAGAGAGCAGGTGCACATGCAAACATTCAAATATTCATTAAAATTCGCCCATAAAGTAATCTGGAATGTCAAGGGGTCTGCAAGGGTTGCTATCAACTCAAAATGCAGAACCTATATCTCCGTACAGCAGAGATCGCCTCTGTTAGTGGATATTAACAAGCTTTGCAGACATTAGCGAAAGGACTCGGAATGCAAAAAGGATCAGTGTGCATCTCTGCCTTTGGACATCAAAGGTTTGTGATTAAAAACTCCCTGGCTTGCTGGAAGACTGAATGTCAAATATACAGCTAACTTCAAATCTTAGTTAGCAGTTAGTCTGGAAAAAATGAGTCTGAGTCACATTCGGACCAGATCTGAATTGAACTTTTGACTCTGGTGCAAACTTCAGTGCAGTGATTTCTGATCAACATTTAGGCCTGAATCCGGTTCAGACTCATCTTGCTATGTGGGGACATCATTCATACCTACAGGCATTTTTGGGAACTCCAGTTAACCTCAGTATGTTTTTGGATTGTGGAGGGAAACTGGAGAACCCAGGATTACCCAGAACGTCACAGGGAGAAAATGCAATCTCCACACATAAGGAGCCGGGTCGGAGACTCGAATGCTGGGCCCAGTGAGATGAGACAACAGTGCGAACCACTGCACCCCCCTGCCACCCCTATCAATAAGTTACATGAGAAAAATCATATTTATCATTACAGTCTATTATCCTCCTGAGAGCAAAGGAAAAAAGTGTCCTTCAGTTTTAGGTTAATTGTGATTTTCTATGTCTTTGGAGGAAATAAGACATCTTTTTTTCAAATTTATTTTTATTTTTAATTTCACAGCATGTCCTCTTTAGTGTACAACAAGAATAAATATGTTTCCTTACATTAGTGAAAAGACAGATGCAAAAACAAAATGTCCACTGCAATGGACATAAATGAATGGGTGGGGGCTCAGGAGGATATAGTCTGAGCCTTGGCAACATTGTAGATTAGCTACTCATGTTTGTTAAAAAACGTGAGCCGGGCAGCGTGTGGTCAGTGGGGTAAGCCTCTGGACCTGTGATAAGAAGATTTTTTTTATTATAAGATCAATCAAGCAGCACTTACACACTAAGTCATTGTTATGCTTGCTTTGTATGGATCAGTATAATATAGCTAAATTATAGAATACTACTGGTATATATCTATAATACACACCTTTACTGTGATGAATGAGGACATGAGTTCTTTATTTTTATCCATTCATTCAAGAGTACTTTGATATGTACTTTTGTATGAATAAAGTTAATATTTAATGGCAGATTTTTTTATATTTTGTCACTCATATGATAGCGTATCTGTGGGGCAAAGCGACATTCATTGATATACTGTAGCTGTCTCTCCTGTAGGCCTCTAGCACCATATCTAATAATACTGTGGGAAGGAAAAGTTTGAGCATCCATGCTTGAAATGACTGCTACTGTGAATAGTTAGATGAACTGAAGAAAAACTGAACACCAAAAGGCATCAAGGTAAAGATTACACTTTTTTTTTTAAGATTTTTATTTCCATCAAAATACCAAAAAAATGCAATCGACCAAAAGTTTAGGCACCCCATCAATTATGAGCATCAATTAATCAATTATTTTATTTTTCAGAGTGGTAGGCAGCTGCTAAGTGGAGCTCGTGGCTGCTGATTGTTGGGACAAGGTCAGAATATTTATTTAGCTTTGCAATTTGCATCAGCAGGGGTTTCCCAGCAATATACACCAAAATAAGAAAAGGAATGGGCTCTAGTGAAAGGGTTTGTTAGTTAAGGGTACACACACACACACACACACAGGCCGCTGTATTAGGTACACCTTATCCAGTAACACTAGCTACCTTATCCAGTGGACTTTGCCCAACACTGCACATTTCCCTACATCTGTGTCATCTCCGTCATTTTGTTGTATGTATTATTTCTGCAGTAAACCACCATAACTGGTATATTGTGTGGGCTCTCCTAGCTTCCCTGTGTCTCAGTGTATGTACATTGTCTATCATTTTCATTTATTAGCTACTATTCTCCTTTTCTCTTCTCCCCTATGTGTTGCACTTCTGTCACAACATGTCTTGTTTGCAGTCTCTGCACTTTATGTTTATATGCCTCACCGTGGTCCTAGGAAATATTATTTCGTGCAACTGTATGCTGTGGGTTGCATATAGATGGTATGACAATAAAGACCCACTTCACTTGACTTGATTTACCTTCTGTTTGTGTCTTTAAGTTCGCACAACATTGAGCTTACTATTTGAAAGCCCGAAGATGCAGAAAGAAGACAGAATGTTCTGAAGGAATGTTGTATGTATGGTTGCCATCAGTCATAGGAACATAATAATAATAATAATAATAATAATAATAATAATAATAATAATAATCACAATTTTTATGTTCTAGATTATTAAAATATTTAAATGAACACACTAATGTTCTATTTTGTAATCTTTCAGTCTCCCTTTAAACACAGGCTGAAATTAAAACTGTGCTCAGCTATTTTTTTTATCTTTAATGACGTTCCTTTTGTTAGTGTTCAGCATTATTTTACCTAGTTCCAGGTTTTAGGCCTTTTGGTGATTAGGCAGGACTGACTGGTGCCTCTAATGCATATACATAACAATTAGTATTATGTCACTTAGAATGTCTCTGTGCACTGGTTTATCTACTGTCCTGTTTGGGCTTAACTCTCAGGGGGGGCTTTTGTGCCATATTGCTCTGGGAAACAAAAATCTTTGAGCACAAATTAAGAAAAAATCCTTTCCCTCTTAAAGCAATCCTTAGAAGCGTGTTTAAGCCTGCATTTAAGGTCTTCTGTGTGTAGGGTGTTTAAATTAGAGAAAACTGGACATCGTCTTATCCTTCAAGGAATTTATGTTATGCAGTGTTTACATACAGGGGAATCTCATCAATCTTATTGAAAACCTCTTGGAAACATTAAATTCACGTTCGTCATGGAAATATAACCTGGGCTGTACTTGGTTCAGTCCAGAACAAGACAATGCTTTTCAGCCAAGCACGTGAATGACTGGAAGCACTGGGCTGGGAAGTTATTTGTCTATAAAATATACACCCAAATAAGAAAAGGAATGGGCTCTAGGGTAAGGGTTTGTTAGGTAAGGGTACACACACACACACACAGGCAGCTGTATTAGGTACACCTTGGGTTGGACCCATAGATTCAACACAGCGCTTGATATATTCCTCAGAGTCTTTGGTCCATGCTGACATGATTTGTCAGCTGAAATGTCATGATGTGAATCTCCTGTTCCAATACATCCCATAGGTGTCCTGTTGGATTGAGATCTGATGACTGCAGAGGCCATTAGAGTACAGTGAACTCATGTTCAAGAAACCAGTCTGAGATGACATGAGCCTTGTGATATTCTGTGTTATCCTGCTGGAAGTAGCCATTAGGACCTGGGTACACTGTAGTTATAAAGGGATGGACATGTGGTCCCCACAATATATTATAAACATAATCCACACACACACGCACACACACACACATTTACCCACTATTCCCACCTACAGAAAATATGATACTCCAATTAATATTTTATACATTTACAATTAACTTTTCTCTTTTGGCTCCTACAAAGGGTTGCGCATGGAAGAACTAGCTTTGCGGGAGTGGAGGAAGAAAAGAGAATTAAAATAGTTTGAGAATAAATAGCAGAGTTTTTTATTAGTAAAAGTAGAAAGAGAAACTGCGCACGTTAGAGGAGTCAGCCGATTGGATCCATTTTCCCTCCACGACGCTGTCTACATGAATTGTTTCAGGAAATCATAGATGAGGGGGTGTATTTTTATTGAAGGAAGCAGATACAAATTATTACCTGGCTTTTGTGCATTCATTTTCAGAGTCTGTGAGCTGAATCTTGACAAGCTTTGCATTAAGAGAGTAACGCTTGTCTATTGGCCATCTGTGTCTAGTCTAAAATAGGGAATTTTTGCTGAAATTTTTTTTGAGAAGATGTGTACAGAAGACAAAAATCCAAAATAAACAAATGTTGATTAAAGTCATATATTCACAATATGGCTTCATGTTACTTTTATTTCCAAGAAATGTAATAGTCTAAGTGGGGGTCTAGAGGGTGGTGCATTAATGGCTGGGTGCCCACATTTTGGCCTGCGCCCCATCCCCACCCCCATACCCCTGCCAAAACCCCCACCCCTTCACAAGGCTGCCATGAGTCCATCACCCCATGTTCCCTCTTTCTGCTCCCTGAATTACAATGAGACATAAAGCGTCTGTCTCCCAAGTACTGCAATGCTTTTGGGAAATGCCACTGCAGCAGTGAAAGATGGGACAGCTTCCGTGCCACTGAGTCGGCTCATATCTGCTTACGGGTCCGACAGGACTTGACATGATAATTGGTGTGAATCCTTATAGGAGGCAAGAAAATGCAGAATTGTTTCAAAAACTTGTGGCTTAATATGTTTTCCTAAGGGTGAGGCGAAATTCGGCACGGCATATGCATGCCACCATAGAGCACCGTCACACCTTCCCTCATTCTAACAGCAGTTTGGAGTCACCGCAAGTACATGTCTTTGCCCTGTGGTAAGAAACTGTAGCAACCTGAGATGCCACATAAGACATAGCAGAAAATGTGAAATAAGCACAGGTGATATTAATGAGGTTTAACCCACAGCCCTGGAAAATGCAGTGACAATGCTTTTTGCTGAGTGACTGTAACATCCTCCAAAAAGCAGCAATGTACATCCATAACCAGGCTTCTAACTGGACCGTGATTGAGACAACAGCTCTTCCTGTTGGACTACCTAACACTTTAGTAGTGCAGCAGTTAAAATTTTCTTGTTGAAGTTCTAGCATCTCACAGCAAGTTTTATCATTGCACAGTATTAGTAATTCTCTAATAATACTCCAATATTCTCCATACCTGCTTCCTATATTTATTTCCTCCGCAGGGTGTCTTCCTAACAGCCGGCTTTGAGATTAATGCACAGCACGTATAACGCAATGTTTCTGCTTCCGACCTTTGTAAGTGAGGTCAGCAGTGTTCCTTCCTGTCAGACAACGCTCATTCATGAAAACAACAGCACTGTTTACATCTCTTAATTTCCTGTGCAAGGCACAGGTAGAACGGTACAGCGGCGTTGAAGGGTTTTTCCTGGCAAAATTCTCATTATTAGTGTGATGAAAATCATTTCAATTAGTTATTAGGATTACAACAAAGGATGTTAGTCTCTTAGATTCAAGATACGTGTGTATCTCAGGAAAATGCGGAGATTAAAAACCTACACTAACCAACAATTCTGTCAGTTTTTAATCTAATTGGGAAATGTTAAAAGCACAGTAAGCACACTGCTGTTCAGCTTCATGAATAAGTTGAAACATTTATGGGCCCTATTAAACTTACCCCACTTTCCAGGGTGTTTGTGCTTGTAATACATTCTGTAATATGTTTGAAGGATGTTCTGCAATTGATCCAGAATGCAGCTGCCCGACTCGTTTTCCATCTTCCCCAGTTCTCCCACACCACACCAATGCTATGGTCCCTCCACTGGCTTCCTCTAGTTGCCTTGCCTACAAAGCCAAAAACGGAGCAGTGTCCTCCTCACTTAAAGAACTTCTCACCCCGCACTGCATTACACTGCAAACCTCCAGCACCGCTCGACTGCTCCCACGATCTCTCAAGGCACAAGGAAACATGCACTGAGGGTCTCTGTTTAGGTACCTATGTGGTGGAATGAACTTCCACTAGATGTCCGAACAGCTGAGTTGGAACAGCAGAGTCGGACAAAAAACCCACCTCTTTCAGAAGTACTTGGATTAGCCCTTCCAGGATTATACTCTTATTATTAAATAAAAATAAATGGTATTACTTGCCAACAGAGTTTTTAGACTGATAGTATTCTTAGCTGGGTTCTACTGAACCAGTATCAGAATGTATTCATTGATGAGACTCTGGCCAAATGCTGTAAATTTAAATGTATAGGAAAGTATTAGACAGAAAATGTATGTCTGGCAGAAATATACTGCAATCATGCTTTTTTCTAAGATTCAAATATACTGTTGTATGTACTGACTAACTAATGTATTATTCCTATTTAGATTGAAGGCATATGAAATGAGAATGCAATAATAGTTGCAATCTATTCAGAACTGTATTGAAAATGACCCTGAAATGGCCCTGAAATTCTAATTCTAATTCATTCAGAACTCTTTATTGCCAGTACTGTATGTATGAACAGACCAGCATTTTTGTGGTACAGTCCCAGACAATTTGTGAATTTAAGTTGAATTTGAATTACAATTTCAATTCGAATTTATGGAAGTAGAAGTAAAATGGAATTGAAGTTATATAAATTTATATGTAGTGTGGGTGCCCCTTTTCACAATACAGCTTAATATTTCAATATGAATTACACATTAACATGTTACTGAGAAGGACAGGATGCTCCTATAAAGTAAACAATATAGCTGTCATCTTTTCACAGTTGGGGGCTATGCTTCTGGTCGCAAGGTTGCAGCTGAGAGTCTCAGCAGAATATTCATGTCTGTGGGTCCTTGAGCGAGGCCCTTAACCCCCAGCTCCATGGGCCTCGCTGCAAATGGCTGCCTTTAACCCCCAGCTCCATGGGCCTCGCTGCAAATGGCTGCCTTTAACCCCCAGCTCCATGGGCCTCGCTGCAAATGGCTGCCTTTCGCCGCCAAGCTCACTCTCACCTACATGTGTGTGACTGAGTGTCATGGAGAGCAAGCTGAGCTGGGCCGAAAAGAGAATTTCCTCATGTGGATCAATAAAGTGTCATTTAAAAGCTGAGTATCCCCCCCCCCAAAACTCAGTGCTGCCTATGATGTCACCGGGGAGGGGCAGGGGGTGGATAACTAAAGAAACATTCCAAAATCTTTTCCTACACTGAAAGTGAAACTAGCCCCTCACTTGTTGCCAAAGCTTCACATGATGTCACTGTATACAGAAGTCAACATCCCGTTGACCTACTGGAAAGGAAACTAAACTAGACCAGAGGAACCCAGAGGAAGTCCATACAGAATGCAATACAAGGAGAACCCATGTAATTCAAGGAGAACATGCAAGTTCCATACACACAGAGTGTAGGTGGGATTCAAATTCCCAACACTGGAGATATAAACTAACTGAAAACAACCAAGGCTGTAAGAACCCTGTGAGACTCATGATTAATTATACGATATGCGGTCAAATCATGTAACACCCAGTCATTTTTAAATGTAAAGTCAACAGCGTATGAACACTGGACACATTCACTCAGCAATATGCCTGAGCATAAGACCAAAGAAAGCAAAATAGTATTTTTAAGTTTTTATAAATCACCTCAGAATGTATTTTGCATACTTTCTCCTCTCTGCATAATTATACAACATAATTCTGGTTCTGTGAGGGGTGTAAATTGATTATCACCTGAAATCATTGAATGATGGTCATTCTAGAAGTCGTCCATGGCAGGCAGAAAAAAAAATCCCCCAAAGATGGACACGGTAAATGCCGCAGTGATACTCATGTGGAACCTCTATAGAACTTTGTCGGGGGAATTACATAATACGAGGATAATTACACAATAGGAGGATAATTACACAATACGAGGATAATTACACAATATTTGGTTTATGCCCCCCTCCCCCCACCCATATTCAGCAACAGAATTATTTTTCAGCTTTGCCTTCCCCTGTCCTCCTAATACTCACCATTCACTGGGCCACCATGCTCAAAACCGTTTAATAAATAGCCCAACTTTGCGCTTGGTTGCCCCTCCCCAGCAATAGGAGTTGCATACATTTGATTACCAGAGCATTTGATGAAAGACTATAAGGCATTACAGAGCTGAAAAGCATAGACTTCAGATGTGTGAAAGTTGTTTTCACGTTGCTTGCTTTCTCAGTAAATGATTGAGCTTAAATAAACAACCCCTGAATTTCCAGGTCCTTTTGCAATCAATAAAAGTATACTGATCTCCAACCTGTATCTTCAGGTGAAGCCACAGTTTGAACTTCAGTACTTCTGCAGGTCAGAATTGTATGGTGTTAAAACCTCCGCATGTAAAACTAGAGTGTATTTTGGTATATTTTTCAATCATATACTGTTCACTGATACTCCATCTCTACATAATAAGTGCAGAAAAACAGAAAAAATACTCTTCCATGGAGAATCACTGTTTAATTTTTTTCTACTTCAAGAATTTGCAAAAGAACAAACCAAAATATTATAGTGAAATTACTTAGTGGGTGCAATTTTCCGTGTGATATTTTATCACCTGCTGCTATTACCTATCGCCTTTCACTATAGATACATGGGAAACGTGAAATTTAATCAATGATTGACAGAGCAAAACTGGTAATGTGTACTATAATTACTGAGGAAGCGGTGTGGTTTAAAGGAGTCGTTTTCACGGCATTTCTATCTCCAGTTTCATATTTGCAAGGTAGAACTCATTTTTTTTTATATAAGAATGGAAGCTTTGACAATAATATATGCCAATTGCCATATTGTATGTGTGAGTGTGTGTGTGTGTATATA
>JAODUD010000107.1:23668905-23681606 GCA_026784285.1 Stomatorhinus walkeri
TATTATTAAAATTATTATTATTATTATGACGGGCTGGCCTAACCATGACAAGTGGTTTCAAAAGGGATGGATTATTACTTGTATTATTCTTATTGTCATGTAAGTGAATCGATTTACTTTCGCTTCTAATAATATTATAATTTAGAAGTGAACATTTTGCTTTTGCTAAATATTCTCTGCTCCTCTTGTGAGACAGAATGAATCCTAGGACATGCACGTACTACACTGCTGGATCGAGACTGGAGCGTTAGGACCCAGTGAAAGGTGAAGCCCTGGATCTGCTCCAGGGCCCCGGGAGCGCAGCAGGGCGCATGCGTCCCCTTCACTATCAGTTAATCCCAATTTCAGGAACCAGCGGAGCACAATGAACTCTAACATAACAGACAGCGCTGTACCTGCTTAAAGGAGCCGCGATCGGCGGAGAGCCTTGACCCAGCTGAGCGTACAGGTGATATTTGCAAGTATTTTATAAGAGAAAGAACTGAAAGTCTTCGTCTGCGGTAGAAAAGGGAATACTTTGGAAGTACATAAAAAGTCAACGTTAACGACAGAAAACCAAAGCGGCGCAAACTGGATTAATATCACTTTGATGAAACAACCAGTATGTTAAATTTGAGAAACAAAAATCCAAACATGTGGTTTTGATCTGGACGTCAGTGCACTTTTTAAAGCGCACCGTAGGAGTATGACTGCCTTCTTTCTGATTAATAAGTGAGAAGTAACGTTTTACGTTTTCCCGTTTTCCCGCTGGGCTATTTACTTTGTACAAAGATTTTTCTGACCATGTCCAAAGAAATACAGAAGAAAAGCCATTGGACCAGCAGACTTAGGGAGTGCCTGGTAGCCAGGGACGTTCACGGGAAGTATAACGTGGAACTGAACGGCGGAGCTGAGATCGGCGAGTTTCCATACATTGGAGAAGTTGATGAAGACAATGTGCTTTACCAGCATGGTCGGCTGGCCGAGGGGGATTTAATACTGGAAGTTGGGGGTCGCATGGTGCCTGGATTGCCCCTATATGACGTATTGGCAATGATGAAAAATTGCAAGCACCATGTGGAGTTCAGAACTGTCAGACAAGGTAGGGGATGTGGCTTTTTTCTCTATGCTTAACTCCGTTGGTTTTTTATATCTCCGAAAGGGCTCTGAGCACTTGAGATGTCAGAATTCCCCAATTAGTGTTTGTGGTTTGTGACACGCGAAGTGCTGTATCTGATGTATGAACGCAAAATGTCTTTTGTGATTGAACCAAACTTGTGTGCTTTAATTGTTAGGTTTCTGTTGATACGACTGGTGTCTGATTGAGGAAATGCAGGCGTTAGGCTTTTTTCGTTATCTTTATAATCGCCTCCCTTTTATAATCTGTTTCTAAATGACAATGTACAGTTTGCTAAACTGGCTCCCCCTCAGAAGGTGGCGCCCTAGGCCGTCGCCTATATCGTCTAATAGGTTGACTTCTAGCAAGTTTGAGTAAGACTTGCTTATATTTTACTGTATGAAATAATGTTTTTTTCTGTAAAATAGCAGGTAGGTCAGTGGCAGTAATTGAAAGTCGTTTGAACATCCAGAAAGGAATACAGGTGACGAAGAATATGACTGTCAGCAATCATCTGTCATTCATAAGAGGCAAACAGTTTGACATAAAACAGACTTGACAGTGCTCACTATTATTGTGCCTTATGGGTCTGTTATTGCACATTGTGACGGTATATAGGACCGTAAATGCCGATTCAAGGTTTGTCTGATTTCGCAGACTATTCCAGCTTGTTCCATTAATGTTTTGTAGAGCCCAAATTAAACATGGGGGCATTCGGATGAAAGTGTGAATTTCTAAGACATTTCAGTTTCTTTTCCCTTGAATAACAACCACGTGCAAAGCGAATGAGCGTTTAGCGGACTTGAAGCGTTTATTTATGGCGACTGTGATTATTTGACACTCAGAGCACTAATATTCGGCACTGCACAATACATAGTGTAGCTTTCCTTTCACATGCAGCACAGTATGAAGGGAACACTCTGTTTGACGGGGCGCAAATACTTAGTGATAACTCTGTTATCAAGTGCATTAATGATGAACAAACATATGAGATCAGTGTTTAACTTGTGTTATTTGTTCTGTCAGTAGTTCCTTACTTATTTCTTAAGTAGTTCGTAAAAGTTTACAGAATTAACAGATATAGTAAATATACAGTGTCCTCCAGAATTAATGGCACCCCTTATAAAGATTGATAAAAACGGTTAGAAAAAATCCACCCGTTGGTTGAGTAGCTTAATCTCACGGTGAAAAATTAGAAAAAATTGATTTGAGTGTGTAGGAATGTTCAAGCTGTAATCCATGACTTCTTGATTAACTGGGGTACAAACGTGAGGTGACATAGGGGCCAAATTCCCTCAGTCATCCATCAACCTGGGAAAGATAAGAGAACACACAAATGAGACGAGGGAGAAGTGTGTCAACCTTCATAAGTCTGGGAATTGGTTTAAAAAAATAGCTACTCGCCTGAATATGCCCATTTCTACTGTTGGGGCAATAATAAAATTGGACAACAACTGGATCTGTTACAAACCTGCCTGGAAGAGGAACAAAGTACAGTGAGGAGGATCGTAAGAGAGGCAAAAAAAATCCCCATGGGTGACTGTCTGTGAATTACAAGACAAAGTAAAATTTAAGTGTAGAAAAATCTCTGAAAAACCATCAGATGCCACCTTCATGCTAACAGATTATTCGGAAGATATGCCAGAAATAATAAGAATTGACACTTGTTCTTTGTAGAGTAAATTGTCTGCGAAGGGCAGCCACCCTCCTCTGTATTCTCCAAGCTTATGAAATGTTATAGGAGAAGACTCAGTGCTCTTATACTGGCAAAGGGAGGCTGTGCGAAGTATTAAATGCTGGGGTGCCAATAATTGTGGATTTGTTGAAGATAATTATTTCTTGATGAAGGATTTGTTTTTCTTTGATTTAAATTTATTTCAGTGAACGGGTGGATTTTTCTCATTTTTTCAGTGTGAGATGAAGCTGCTTCACCAAAAGGTGGATTTTTTCTAACCCTTTTTTACAAAGGTTCTTTACAAAGGTTGCCAATAATTGTTTAGGTCAAGCATGTATCATGATTCATTGATGATGAATGAACATGCAATCAGTATATAACTAAGACTTAGTTTGTGGTTAATTAAACCATAATATATTATGCTAATTTTATTATTACACCCAACATATTACCTGCTAACACTACAGTACTGGTACTTTTTTAATGACATAAAACCTAAAAAAAAATAATTAAAAATGTATCAATTTTAATTTAATTAATACCCACACCTTTTTGTCTGATTAGGTTATAATATCATTACATGACTGCATAGTCTCTGTTTAATAATACCTGCAGTGTAGATCTAGCTGTCACTTCTCTAAACCTGTGAAATGTGTTTAACTCTACGCTCCTCTGTTAAGCTGAGAGCGCTTTGTGGGCATTAAAGAAATGCTAAAAGGTGCTTTATTTGCCTTTGGCCATTTCTGTCAGTTCTGGTGTGGTGCTTTATCCCAAAGGCCTGGGAAACACACGTGCCAATGGGACTGAATACACATTAGGAAAATGGAATGCAAACTTCTGCCTGTTTAAGATCCATGTTAAACACAAGAAGGTACCTTAAAGGGGACCGGTGAGCGAGTTTCAGCTCTGCCACTGGTGCTCACATGCACTGCTCACCGCCCTTTATAATGTGTGCAGAGGGGTCTTTCATTCACTGGTTGAGTCTTTTCTTATCAGGTGTGTTGCCCTGAGTGGTAGGGTGTTAAAATCTATGTGCCTAGTTGGTAGAATCATAGTGTCACTCCTCAAAGTCTTTGAATATGTGCTCCGTCTGTTTCATGTATACTTATGTTAAACTGAGTTTAATTTTAAAAAATTGAAATGGCATTTTTAAATGTGGCATTTGCATTTATGGTGAGATACGATGTGTGTGCTTTAAAATGTCTTTAAATCATTAGAATTTTTGTTGCTTTTCAAAAGAAGTTTATTGTGAGTTCTATTCAGACTCCTTTATTTTTTTAATTAAATCTTGAAGAATATGTTGTGTTTTGTGCATTGATTGAAATTGAAATTCAGGTTCCTGAATGTGCCCTGCGGTGTGTTGGCGACCGCCCTGGGTTGGTTCCTGCCTGCGCCCATTGTTCCTGAGACAGGCTCTGGTCCCCTCTGCGACCCCCGGTTGGGATTCTGCGGTTTCAGGAAATGGTTGGATGGATGGCTGGATGGTTCCTAAATGCCAAATTAGAGTATGGATATGCTAAATTAGAATAACAGACATTTTTTGTTTAAGACAGTCAGAGAGGGACCCCCTTTTTGAAATGCTACATTTAGCTTAGGAAGGCATGTTGTAAAGTCGATGTAGGTGCTGGATATATCTGCTTCGGGCTGAAGCACAGATGTTTGCTTAGATGAGGACACTCCTCTCTTGACCTGCATAGAGGGAGTCAGTGGACTGTATCCATGGAAGCAGATCAGGCCTCTGATGGCTGCCATACATTTGTTGGCAGCCTCCCCATAACCCTCTGCAGAGGGTGTGCGTGTGCAGACTCGGTGGAATACTGGGGTTGTCACAGGATGTTTTCTGTCCTCATTAATGGGTATTTCCTGATTAGGTTCTTCATTGAGGTACATTATTCTGGTTCATCAGCATCCAGAAAACAGACCCTAGGTGTAACATCCACAGTTAGAGTACTGCAGGTGTAATGAGTGCTCACATCAGCTTTAGTAGGGCATAGCCTCCCCCAGCTTACACACTATGTTGTGACGCTAATTATGAGCCAAATGTATACAGGATAAAGGGGGAAATGTTTGTGTAAATCGAGTAGGACCAATGCTAACTACAGTATTTAACTGCTGGGCTCAATACCATTGATGGAACTAGTGTGAACTTGTTTAACCGCTGAAGGAGGATAAGATCAAACAAAGAGTGCAGGACACCTGAAGCAGTGGTTGTCAACCTCTTTGTACTGCGACTCAATATTTACCATGTCAGCTCAGTCACAACCCTGTAGTGTAGGGTTAAATTAACGCTATGAGCAAGCACGCAGTACACGCCGCAATTAAGCCAATCAATGCCTTAAATCTGCGCATAAATCTGATTGGATGTGCCACTGAATTTTGAATTGAGCATCTCTGTGCTTTGGCTACTTGGATCCATTTTGCGCTAAGCATTTGCAGACCCAAGACCCATTTATTTAGGTTAATTCTGGGACTCGGACTGGGAAATCTGATCGTGGATCAGCGCATGAGCACGCTGGTTTTAAAATGCTTGCATTTCCAACTCTGCTTCGCGATCCTTTCAGGACATGCTGTGACCCAAATTTGGGTTGCGAACCCACATGTTGAGAATCTCTGACCTAAAGCTTTGTCACAAGATGTGTGGCTTCTTGCACGCTTCTTCATCAGTTAGAAATCATGAATTGCTGAATGAATGTGATTTTCTTTATATTTTGTTTCTTCCCAACTTATCCCAAGGATTATGTTTTCCTTTTTATCCACTGTAAATAATGTTTACATATTTCAGTGATGGAAACATTTTTTTTTTCTATTTTCTCTTTTTTTCCCTTCTCTGTCACTGAAGTTTGCAGACTAGTGTGCATTAAATGACATTCTCACTTTTCAGTTCCTAATTAACAGAATAATTGAGCAACATAATTTAAAGCAGGGGTGGCCAGCCTTATCCGCAAAGGGCCAGTGTGTGTGATGGATTTCGCTGCAGCTCCCTAATTATATTACTAATTAGGGGACTGATTGGCTGAAGAGAGCCACCCCTGATTCAAACTAATATCTGTTCTTTAGAAAACAGCATTGTGCTATATCTGTACTCTAACTAAAGTGTGTTTCTTTTATTTTGTCATCCATGTTATGCAGCCGTTTATAAAGAAAACTCACAATTTTTCTTTTTCCAATCATCTTTATGTTATGTTGTAAAGCAAATGATGTCTGTTTCTTGCAGTAAAATTTTATGGTCACAAATGAGGATGCAATTGTAGTAGTACACACTTACTTAATGCATTAATTAACCTGTAACTAATTATTAGTTGGGCATTGATCCCATGTCTTTTCATCATTGATCTATCATGACGGTTCAAGTATTCAATTCAGGAACTATATTAAAGTTAAATAATTAAAGTAATATAGTTCCTGCATGGAATACATGAATTATCATAATTTATTAATGATGAACTAACGCTTAATGGTTCATTAATGGATTAAGTAAGCATGTAGTATTACATTGTGTCCCCTCAAGTAAAGTGTTGCCAATTTTCTTTACTTGTTTATTAATGGCAGCACCCGTTTTAAAGAAATCATGCAACAGTGCAGTTTGTTATGGTAATAATGCACGAAAACATATGTTTGAAACGTATGTCGATGGTTTCCAAAAGGAAAAACCATGACAGGCAGTCAGTTTTACTTGACTGACTAAATTAATTGCTTCTTTAGTGACATTCACGCAGAAAGTGAGAGTGGAAAAAATATACTATTTTTGTCATTTTAATGGTAAATTGCATATCACCTCATAATCCACCCATCTAACAACTACACTGTAAAAAAAAAATAAATAAATAAATTATGGTAAATTACTGGCAGCTGTGGTTGCCAGAATTTCACCGTAAAAATTACAGTAGTACTGTTTAATGTAATATGGTACATATTATTATTCTGCATAATAAACGGCTTAAACCTATATATTTTCATATTAAAATATTATGTTTTTGTAATGTGAAAATAACAGTTAAAACTGTTATTTTATAGCAGTAAAATGTACAGGTGTAGATTTTCCATTGTATTGTGGTATCCGTTGATGTCGGCCATAATGCCATATCACAAATGCAGTCCAATTAAAGCTCTTTCATTTATAATCGTTAACAGGACTGTGAATCACACCAATCATGACAACACCTGTTTATATAACAACATACAAGAACAAGCATTACATTAACAGGTGGAACAGGGGGAGGGTCACTGCATGAACAATGGAAACTTATACACAGTCAAACACACGGGGATAAAGTTTGAAGTTAAGCAGGGCACCAATACAGAACACATGATGCATGGAACCTGGAACATTAACTACATGCATGACATAGACGGCGGCCATTGTCACAACGACAGCGCGGCATGCTGGGACACATGCAAATAGGCCAGACGGCGCTTGGCTCACCTGCGGCACAGTATAAATTCTGCTGTAAAATTACAGGAGCACTGTTTAATGTATAACGGTATACCTTGTGTCCATAAACTGTAGAACTACATTTTTAAAACTGTATTTTAACATGTATTCTCATGTCATTATTATGTTACAGATTACATCAGTAACAAGCAAAAAAATAATTCATGTTACAACTAAAAATCGTATTAAAGATAAACTTTATACAAATATTTTATATATTTTGAAAAGTATTTTACCTGATTGATATTTACAGTATATTATCATTTAAGGTTTTTTACAGTAATTTTATTGCATTTTTAAAAATTGTACAGTCAAACAATAAAGAAATATTTTGTATTTACGTTTACAATTATTTTTCTATATTTGACACATTGATTTACCCGATTGTTTTTTCCCGCATTTTCCCGTAGCCATTTAAGGTATTTTTACCGTATTTTTTACGGGCATTTTTCACAGTGTAGGCAGGATGGCATGGCGGGCAGCAACCCGTCCCTGATGGCACAGGGCACCAGGCTGTGCTGCACCCTGGGTATAATGGCAGTTAACTGCAGGGCACGTAACTATAGTCACAAAATCATACACTATGGTCGCATTAAAGATGCCAGTTTTAGCTTCACTGTGTATCTTTGGACTACAGAAGGAAACCGGCGCACGGAAGGGGGAATATGTAAGCTCTATACACATAAAGCAGAGATGCAAACCCCCATCCATGGAGGAGACGGGGCAGTTCATGTGGATGACTCAAGGCCATTGATGATGTCATGGTAAGCTAGGAAGAATTTAAATAAATCTTCCCTGCTATCTGTGTGATCATCCCATTCAGTTACATTACATTTACATTTACGACATTTGGCAGACGCCCTTAGCCAGAGTGATTTACATAAGTGCTTTAAGACTTCACAATGAATTTCCTAATGATACTAGCTCGATAAAACCAAGGCTATGCATACCTATGCTAATGTTTACCTCAGAAAGATCCGATAGAGGCTTCTTGTCAACTGATTTATCTGGACTGTTTCATAGTCTTTAAACAATGGAACATTTTTCATCATTTAACCCATTAGAGTTAGCAGACCCATCCACAGAACCAAACTGAGGCTGGAAGCAGCACTGATCGCCCCCCCCCACCCCCCACATCTGCAAGTACAGCTATTCATATGATAGCGATATGATGATCCCGCGGATGTTGTTGGGTCAACAAAACACATGAATACTCCCGTAAACAATAGCACATGTCTGTGTTTTGTTTACACTGATTGAGGAGCTGCAACCATTTATTTTGTGATCTGAGAGTTTTTACTGAGGACAGCTAAGCAGATGCATATAACTTAGTAAAAAGAATCAAGGTAAAGCAGATATTTCCTGCACTGGATTTGATCTTTAGGTTCAAAACTGAAGCTTTGTTTACACATAAACTACTGCTTTTAGATCCACTTTCAAAGCAACCAGAAGGGCCTGCTTTTTGAATTATTTAAAACATTTTTAAGATCGGGAGGAAACATTTATCTTTTTCGAAAAAGCTTTCTGTGGAAAGGTGGAAATTATTGTTTTATTTTTAAAGATATAAAAGTTTTATTTTTGAAACCATAGCAAAGTCAGCAGTAAACTCTGATAATCGGTTCATTCCACACAATACATAGGAACCCAGATATGAAACAACAGTAACAAATTCTCTCCAAATATGTGCCAGTAAAAAGCCTTAAGTCATCAGTGTTTGAATAAGAACAGACATTCTTCTTTTTAAGCTAAATAGAATCATTTCATCACATTTCCTGTGTGAGGGTTTTTTTGAAAACTATTTTGTTGGTATTGTTACATTTTATAAATGGAGGAACCCAGGATGCATAAAATGAATAGAACTAATAACATTTTGCTGGTTGTAAATGAGTTGGTGGTTGTAATCTGAAGTCTTTTCTAGCCTAATGAGTCAAAGTTACAAATGCTACTAGTTTTTTTTTTAAAAACCTCTGTCTTTTTGTAGGTTTTCAAATTTGTCAGGAACCATCTAAATTGTTTCAAACTACTTATTAATTTCTAAACATTAGACACTTTACGTTAAGTTAGAATGTTTTTTGTGCAGATTTAACATCTCCAACAGCTTTCCGCCTAGCTGACAAATTTAGGATTTTTTTCTCAAATTCATCACTAAATATTACATAATTATAATGCGTTTTTGTCTGATTGGCTGAAAGAAAATAAAATTGAAAGGTATCTGAAAATGTAAGATTTGAGTTCCTGGTGAGAATCTGTGAGCATTTCCTGGCCTCCCCCACATAAATACCTATACTTCTTCCAGATGTGAAATGATATTCACCCTGGAATGCTTCTCCTCAGCAGATGTGTCAGTGTAAACTAACGTTTCCAGGAATATCAAAGAATTACGCCATTGTTCTGCTGTTGGCCATATCCAAGCTCATGTGATCTCCGATCAGTCTTCACTACAAGTGAAATGAATTAGGATTTTTTTTCAAGAGGCAAAATAAATGTGAAAAATTATTTCCCTAGTTTTTTCCTCATCAGTCATACATCAGATCCTTTGGAATTTCATATATCTGATGGTATTTTATTGATTCATCATATTGCACGACTCATTAGCGGTACTGGAGAATTCTGTTGCGATATTTGTCTTTGTGGCATTATGATTGTTGATATTTGCTTTGTTTTTTGCGCTGCATCTTTTTATCTTCGAGTAAATTAGCAAGTTTTTTGATTTTTAGCAAAGTTGTTTTGGTTATCAACGTACAGCTCTTGTGAAATTATTTGTATTCGGTTTCTCACGCTTTAACTTTCTGTCTGAGTTTTTGTGACGCCAATTGATTTATTTAAAAAATTACTCCATTTTATTAAAAATAATTGCAGACAGTATACCCTTTACCGTAAAGCTGAAATTCAGCTGATTTTTTGGTGTAGAATTTTCAGCAGTAGATCTTTCATTTACGCAGTTCCAAAAGATTTAGGGGCAGCATCATAAAGGCAGCCATGCTGTTGGCTTGGTACTGCAGAGTGCCTGAATGGGCCCTTACACACTGACAGGTATATGCTTTATAGAGCTTACTGAAGGTGCTGCAGAGTGTCATAGCTTCTTTGCATCCCTTCTCTGGAGATCTTGTGTTCCTCTTAGTGTCTGTGGACTTCAGGTTTAGGAAGGTGAAAGATGACTTGTAATTCTTGCGTTCTTTCCTCCTGATTTTGCAATTACTCTCAGATAGTTAAACAGCTGTGCATAGCATGATGAATTATATCATGCCAAAAGTGTTTTCATTGTCTCAATTTAAAACGCATATGTCTTATCCCATGTAACAGTTTTTTTTTCGTTCTAGGTATGTTTATTAAATATTACGATTATGGTATGGGAACATTCAAAGTGTTCAGTTTTCCTGATGATCCCAGAATGTTATTTCACTATTCCAGCTACTACTAGCTGGGATTAGTCTGTGTTTTCTTGTTAATGTTCTCTTTATTTTATTCGGTAGAAGTTCTTTACTCATTCTCACAATTAGAATGGCATGCAAGTACCTGTATTCCTCTCCGTCTATAAGGTTTTAAAGACCTTATGATTTTCCCCTCAGCCGATGCTTACTCTTCTTAATGGTACATTCCTTCTCAGTGTGTGGCAATGCTCTACTCACCATGGTTAAAGTAAACTTTGTACTGTTTATTTAAACATTTCTTGGTTCTGGTGCTGATCTTCTTCTGCCGTGGAGACAGGGCAGCTAATTGCAGCACCCTAATAAGACAGGACGTCCTTTGTTGTGTGTTTAGTGTTTTTTCACTGCACAAAGCTAATCAGATAAAGCTAATGATTTATCTCATTCTTCCTGCAAAATATACAGCACTATATTGAAGCTAGGCCTGCACAATTATTCCAAAAAAACATGATCTCGATTCACACCTCTATGTGATCCATTTCTAAATTCTTCTTCATTTTATTACATCAACTGGATCAAAACAAGCACTCCTACTTTTCCCCAAAAAGTCTCAAGGGTTCAGTAATTTGGGATTCTCTTTATAGGTTGTGTTTCCACTGCATCAGGTACTTTACTTTTGGTACTTCAGGTTGGTTTTCCACTGGTGTAAAAACCAATACTGGCACTGAATGACATCACAGCGTGAGGTGGGGTATTTTGAATTGAATTTGAAAGATGGCTGTAGTCTATTATAAGGCTGGCCAATGTGCGACATTATCAAATATAAATATCAAATTTTGCTATTTTAATTATTATTCCTTTCCAAGATTATCTAGTATATGTTTAAAAATCAGTTTAAAGTTTACCTCCGCTGCTTTTTATTTTGTATTGTGTATTTGTATTGTGTGTGTGGGCAGTTATTTAACAGTAGCTTTTCAGGCATGACATACACAAGCAGAATGATCATATGCGAGACAATAGAATGACTGTTTTCAGTTGATCTTTTGTTTACACAGACTGTCTCACACGATTTTATCTTTACTAAATTATAACCTCCCTTGAGGATGTAAATCTAAGTAGAGCAACATCATAGTTCCCATTATCTGGTAATTACCGGACTTTGACCAGGAAAATCTGCTGAAATCGGACACATTCAAATCTCTCTGGTCATAATGTCTGGTGAAAATAATTCCCTCTAAACACAATTTGAATTATAATAAAATAGGTTAAAACTGATATTGTCACATATCTATTTAAATGAAATGTGCTTGCTACAGATTTGCCTATGCCGTTGTTTCTTTCATTCACTCTGATAAAGCGTGCACACCCTGACATTAAACGGTAATGAGGGCAACAGAGCTCAAACATGGCCAGTGAAGCCAGAGAAGTATTTTCTGAAACCAAGTAAGTGTAATGACAACAATGAGTCTTGGATACAGTCTGAAATCATGGACACCACTGATCACCTCAAATTATTTATGTTTATGGATTACAAAGGAGACTTGCATAATATGTATTGATTTATTTTTGCATCACTCCCTTGAGTCTATTGGTGGGACTTATATCATTCAGCCTACTTTTCAAGAATAATATTCATGCCTTGATGATGTCATTATTTCTATGGCCTGCTTATCAATTGTTTTTAAGCTCAATAATAAGCATAGATGATATTTGACTGGCGTTTCTCCCAATTGTCCAGGACATTGAAATCTGCTCAGCAGGGGTTAATATGGAATTTGTGAGATGGGGGAAATCTAAGATCTGGTGCAGAGGTGCATCTAGCAAAAATGACACCTCAAAATAACTCCCAAATTGACTAAGGCTACCTCTCATACTGCTATGGTTTTGTTTAATTCTCCATTGCAACATGCAGTCAGGTTCACAAAAGAATGGGTTTGTAAAAGAATGGGCCATTCTGAAGAACTCTGTGAATTCAAGCATGGTACTGTACAGTCGTAGGATGCCACCTTTGCCATAAGTAGGTTCATGAAATTTCATCTCTATTAGATATTGAGGGGCAGCATGTGGCTCAGTGGGCTAAGCCGGTGTGCTTGTAATCACAAGGTCGCTGGTTCAAACCCAGCCTCAGCC
>JAODUD010000107.1:23698908-23711528 GCA_026784285.1 Stomatorhinus walkeri
TATTATTATTATTATTTATTATTATCATCTATGTTATATCTTTGTTGCCAGGCAGAGATTGTAAGCACACAGCTGCATAGGTGAAGATTTATAGTGTGTTGAATCATGGAAGCAGTGACCTTTGACATTTTTTATCACAACAGCATGTACAGTGCTGCTGCCTGACTGCAATATATCATTGGAGTGGGGCACAGAATTGGATCTGTGTATTCAGGCTGACCTTCCACCATGAAGACATCAGCGCTCAAGCTTCAGATAGCCTCGTTAAGAGATTGCAGACAATACACAGTAAAATATTCTTTAAAAGCATGGTACGTATCCAAATAAATCTTATAACATTGTATGGATGATAACTTTTTAACTAAAGAATTTTTTTTTTTACCTATGTGAACCTGTTAACATACCTTATTACTTTAGTGTCAATCCCTTTTTTGGAGAATTTACTGCTTTTAGGGGAAACCTGGAATGTGCTATAGCAAAACCTCAAGGGTCAATGAAGATGACTCGGAGACTACAGGCTAATCCACACTACTGACTGACACAAGCACACCTCTAGACAATTTGGTAACTCCAATCAGCCTCAGCATGTTTTTGTGCTGAGGGGGGAACTGAGGCATGTAGAGGAAACCCTTTGACATGGGGAGAGCATCCAAACTCCACATACGTGGGACCTTAGTGGAGACTTGAAAGCAGGTTTCAGTGCGGCAACAATGATAATTGGTGTGTCACCATGCCACCCTCTTCCCTTGCTTTAATAATAATTAAAATAATATAAAATAACCAGCTTGACTAACTGGTTCATGGTCGGAAGACCAAGATGATGACTGATGTGGAGAATGTTGTCGTCATACAGCCATGGCTGATAGTACAATTCTTATTTGCTGTTCTTTGCTGAAAACTTCATATAGTTTCACATTGGTGTGGGATGTTTTTCTACGTCAGTGCTAAAACCAGAACATATTTTTTGGAAGAGTTCGCTAATCTATACCTAAGAATTATGTCAAAGGGAGGAATGGGTGATTTATCAGGAGACGGGAGTGGAGTTGTGTTTTAGTGAAGCAGTGAGGAGGAATGAGACGAAATGAGCTCTTTGACATCAGTACAGCGGTAAACACACAAGGAAATGAGACGGTCATTGGGATACGGAACTGCCTGTAAGCATCAGACTCTGGGTGCTTTTCACAGGGTGGGGCAGGTGAGAATAAGCAAAAACTCAGTTCATTATAATGACTGGGAATAGCCACACTGGCGATTTGCATAAAAACCACTGATTAGTATTTCCACCTGGAATACTACTTACAGCGTGTGCATAATTGATCCGGAACCACAGCAATGGACATATGTGTTGGACACAGGCAGCTGGGCCTGTGACAGAAGAGTTACCTTTTTTAAGGCTGCGCAGTGACCTAAAACTTAGTCCTTAACCTGTGTTGTTTCAGGTTAGTATTTGGATATTAAAAATGCACACGCGCTTCTTGAAATTGGAAGCTGAAATTCCTCTTCATCTTCGGCTTTCTGGCAGCTGCCAGTGGGTTTTTTGCCAAAATATCTTGATATTTGGAGCTCCTCATTATCTCATCTAACTTGGCTTGAGCCACTGTCACAGCTGAAGGAAGGCAGTCCTGAAGCACCATGCGTCACAGTAGGTATGGCGTTCTGCGGTTGATGCGCTGCTTGTCCTTCTGCCTAACGTAATTCTCAGAATTAAACCCAGCAGTTGTCTCATTTCCCACATGGCTTGGGGTGATTGTGTTTTTGGCAAAATTTAGTCAGACTTGGAAGTTTTTAGTGAGAAATGGTTTCAGTCTTGTTACCCTATAACCCATACATGCACCAAATACGAGAGACAGACGGAAAGTAACTACTAACTACCATAATTTCCGGCACGTATTTTAATGTCGAAGGTGTCGAGTCTTCTTGACTTTTTGTCAACATCCAAATATTGGCAAAGTCTCTGTGGTCCTATATCTTCTCCATAGTGATGATAGTTTGCATAATGGTCCATGGTGTATCTGACACAATGATATTTCTTCCCTCTCCTGATTATTTTGTCAGCTCCTTGCAATCCCAGGATGATGCAACCTTCTGTTTTAAGGAAATCCTTCAGCACCAGTTGTTTTTTTCTTTATTTGGAGTTAATCAGTTACTTTCTTGAAGACAGGTGAATTCTCCTTAGCTTTTGATATGCTTTTGGATGTGACTGGTTCCCTCTGAACACTGCTGCAGTCCTCATCATTATAGACTGTGCCCACTTATGCAATGAGAGTGTTGTAGGTTTTTTTTTATTTCAATTGTTTGTCCTACTTATTTATGTAATATTTTCTTTAGATTTTTGTAGCTGCAAGATGACATTACAGGTGGAAATTATGTCTGATTACTCACTGTATATATGGGCTAAATGCAAAACACCGAAAAGTTAATCCTGCATGCAAGATGTCCTCTGTGTCCTGTGCTGACAGAGAGAGGCTCCAGGCTCGAACTAACCCTTTGCTGGATAAGTAGATACCAAACATGGATGTGTGTATGATAATCAAACCGTAAAGGCCTTGTGGATGAAGTCAAATAATCGTAAATAGTATAACAGCTACTTTAGCACAGAGAACCAATATTAGGTATCTCTGCCACTGTTTATTGTGAAAAATTAGGCATTTAATGGGCAGAGCCAGCCAGGGTTGTCCTTGGTCCCCACCTGCTTCGTGCTAAGTGAACTCCTGCAGTTTGATTACAGGGGTAAAAGAAGGTGATTGACACTGATTATCTGCTGGGGTGATCTTCCAGCTACACGTGCTAAGCACCGCTGACTCCACTAACAGAAACCAGAGGCGCTACTAAACCTTTACTAACTTAGTTCTAACAGCATGCACATTTAATTCACTTCTTTTATGTTTTTACAGGGAGTTACAAACACTGTTTTGTGTGTTCATGATGTTCTTCTTAATTACATTTTTGCCACTGTTGCAGTCTCATTATGTGTTTTGGTGCACCGGTGTTGAAATGAGGAAGAGATAAATATAAGATATTTAAAATATAAAAAATGTCCATGATGGCTGAGGGCTGCCCTGCTCCCCTACCGGCTTGATTCTGCACATGTGCTCCTCTATACCTCAGTCTGCCTCTCATAAGGGTCGTTTTCAGCTTCAAGTCCCATCCTGCTAAATTTGGACAGAAAACCCCTCGTCTCACTTTATCTCAGAGGCTTGGGACTGAATACCGGCCGCCTGCTCAGGGACTCCATGACTCCGTCACGGCTACACGGAGTCAGGGCTGGTGGTCCTTCTGCAAAAGCGGGTTGTATAGAGGAGGCTGCTCATAGAGCTGATGGATGTGTGGAGTGAGTGAATGTTGAGGTAGGGTAGCCATTATGAGCTGTTGAGCAGTAGGAAACCTCAGCAAATTGGGTGGAGGAGCAAACCTTGTGTAGGGGCTAGTGTAGGCTGAGACCTTGTTTTCAGTGCTTCTTCCCAGTTAACCACGAAGATTTACACAGCTATACTGGTAATGCACAAGGACAGGAGAATAATTGTCAGTGTGATGTTAATAATGTTAATTTGAGTACGTAAGTATTTATTGCGAGTAAATATGCACTGATGGTCACAGGCAGACAGATGCTTGAGTACTCCTTACAGCCAAGGAGGATGTGCCGGCAGCAGCTGCTCTTTCCACTGGTAGAGAGCAAACCCTGGAGGTGATTCTCAAGGTGCCGTGAGCTACAGAGCTGCCATGAACTTTAACAGTATTTACCTTAATAATGGCAGAGCAATGTAAGGTCCCGTGGTGTGCCCAGGAGTCTTCTGTGTGACTTTCGTACACAGGACTCGCATGGAGTCAAACTTAGACAGTAGGCTGGATTAGTGTCAGTCTGACAGCGGAAACCCTTTGCCCCAGTGTATGGCCATGTTCACCTAGGACGTCCATGTTCACCTAGGACATCCTCTGGCTCTTTATTCCCAGACCTGTTTTAATATGCAGAGCTTTTGGGTGGTATGGAGTCCTATGACCCTCCAAAGTCCAAGAGGGAGGGATGGTTGCCTTCAGAGTTCTTGCCATTTCTAATAGGAGATGTGACCATTTGCCAGGTAGTCAGGAGCACTTGTAATAACACAGCCTTCATATGACGAGCATCTGAGATATTATTTTGCATTGCCTTCCTTTGCTTTGTACACTTGAATCCTGTCGTACAGTCCAGGGTTTCTTCTTCATCTCCTCTTCAGAGGAGCTTGATTCAGATCCTGTGTGTTTCATGTCAGTTCAGGAAAATGAATTATTCTTTTGAAATGTGTGGTATTCGGTGCTGCTGGTACTACCTGTATCACAGTAGGTCTTTTTGCAGCGTTGGCCTTTCGATATGAAGTGGGATCTGTAATATGTGCTGTTGTTAGGCTTTTAGGACTTAATACTTGATCCATCTCCAGAAAAAATGCACAGTAGAGTGTGCTACAGCTTACAGATGAGAAGGTTCATAGGGTACAATAGGCCAGAATTATAAGCAAGGTATTTATTTAGGTATGCAGTTTGAAGCATAATCATGCCCCTTATACAGGGCAAAACAATGAATCATAGTGCTAGCACACTAAGGTATGTGATTTTGATGGCTTTACACTATATATTGCATAGTGTTGTTATTTCCGCACTGGTTAAATCCTTGTACGCTTATTTCGATCTTCGTGGCTGCAAATCGATACAGGCAATCTGCATGGCATATGCTGTTCCAGTTGCTTTGGGTATTCAGAACAAATAGTTACAGAAATTTGTTTGGATGGATGGGTCTTTTTATTGATCATCACCAGCAGATGCAGAAGTACAGTCCTTTCAAAGATGATGTCATTTATTTAATTATGAAGTGTTTTTTTACAAAAAAATGTTGCGTTATGTTCTTTAAAAAAAAACTTATCCTAATTTCATGCCTTATTAATAAAAAAGTGAAAAATGGTTATTATTTGTTTTTATATGGCAGAATAGTAATTTACTTGACACATAGTGCTGCGTGTGTTAATGCACAGATAGACCTGGCAGTAGGGGGCAGCACTCAAACCTGAAATGTATCATACTGGGGCTGATAATGCTAGGTTGCCGTGGTGATGTGAGCCATGACGCAGACTCAGCCCAGTGAAGAGGAATGCAGAGGGCAGTGTTGAGCCAGCTTGGAATCTCAATCAGCAACAGGCACACCTCCCCCCCATCGAGAGAGAGGCACGTAGGGCCAGGGTCTCACGCCCCCCCCCCCCCCCCACACCCCAGCTGCAGCTCTGGTTCTGCCTTTCAGCAGGCACAGGTCGACTTTCTTAGCAGCTTCTGCTCGAAGGCAACTATGTGTTGCCGTGCAGTTTCAGAATGATTATGCTTTGCTGCTTTCAAATGTGAAAACGCAATAAATCAGCCTTTCCTGCCTGCCAGTCTGCTTTTTCTTCTTTTTGTATGTGTATTGAATGTTGCTGCATACATAGCACTGTGCTGCTTTGGTAATACAATCATTTTCCCGACTATAGCATGTGCCCTTTGAGCAGTTGTCCATGTTTCTCATCAAAAAACATCCCCCTCAGAAAGCCAGGGTTCGAAGATAGCTTTATACAGTGAATTCATTCAGTGAAACGTCACTAATCAGCTTTGTTTTGGCCCATTTTCCTGAATTGGTCCCGAGTCATTTACATTACATTTACAGCATTTGGCAGATGCCCTTAGCCAGAGAGAATTACTTAAGTTCTTAGAAGTCTCATCAGTGAATACATTCTGATTGTAGTTCAGTAGAACCCAGCTAAGAATACTATCACTCTAAAAACTCTTTTAGCAAGTAATGCATTTAATACACCCAATGACTTGGCTGTTCGGGCATCTAGTGGAAGTTCAAAACAGAGAAGAGTCTGGATGCATGTATTTTTTGTGCCTTAAGAGATGGTGGGACCAGTCGAGCAGTGCTGGTGGATTATGGAAAACGTGGTGCAGTGCGACAATTTGTTTTAGGTAGGAGAGCACTGCTCCATTTTTGGTTTTGTAGGCAAGCTTCAGTGTTTTGAATCTGATGTGGGCAACTACAGGAAGTCAGTGGAGGGACTATAGCAATGGTATGGTGTGGGAGAACTTGGGAAGGTTGAAAATGAGTCGGTCAACTGCATTCTGGATCAGTTGCAGAGGATGAATGACGCTCAGAGGCAGACTTGCTAGGAGCGAGAGATTGAATAAGTATCTCAGTGGCCTGTGTGGAAATAAATGGACGAACCCTTTTGATGTTGAAGAGGAGAAAACAACATGAGCAGGAAAGATTAGCAAGATAAGGGATCTAAAGAATATATGACTGTTAAGGATGTAAAAAAATCAACAGATGTCACTGTTGAAATCAGCACTAACCATGTGCTCGGATCCTGGAGTGTGTCCTGGGAAACAAAGCGCACAAGACAGGGGATGCCCCAAAATGGATACCAGTCCATCAAAGGGCACAAGGCAGGGGATGCCCCAAAATGGATACCAGTCCATCAAAGGGCACAAGGCAGAGGATGCCCCAAAAAGGATACCAGTCCATCAAAGGGCACAAGGCAGGGGATGCCCCAAAATGGATACCAGTCCATTAAAGGGCACAAGGCAGGGGATGCCCCAAAAAGGATACCAGTCCATCAAAGGGCACAAGGCAGGGGATGCCCCAAAATGGATACCAGTCCATCAATGGGCACAAGGCAGGGGATGCCCCAAAATGGATACCAGTCCATCAAAGGGCACAAGGCAAGGGATGCCCCAAAAAGGATACCAGTCCATCACAGATTATAATCAAACACAGCCTTATGTCTGTTGTCTGAGAGGGAAATCGCACAGAAACAGAAGAAGAACATGCAGACTTCACACATGCAGAATTGGGAGCATAAGTCGCATCCATGATTACACAGCACTGGCTTAGAAACTTAATAAATTATGCTGTACTTACAATTCACTAGAGTTGCACATTTGTAATAAGGAGCGTATGCTTTATTAGGGCCTAGATATTTACAGCATTTTAATTGTGTTAGAGCTCACTTGACTAAAAAAACTAGCTCTCTAGGAAGAAAACGCAGGCAAGTTAAGGCAACATAGGCAACTTACCCAATAGACTTAATCTCCATCAGGTCTGACAGGTCGGTGGTTTTGGTTCGTGATGGATTGAGTATTAGGGCTAGAAACTGGAAAGAAGGCTGCTCATGATGTGCTCTGCTGCATCTATCACATAAAAGCGATGTTCAGGGTTATTGGGCCTCAGCTCCTTCTCTCTCTAATGGCCTGTAAATTTCTGTCTTCATTTGTGTGGCACTCAGTGCCCACTTTTCCCCGCAGACGAAAACCCTCATTACATTTGTGACAGGAAGCAGAAATACATAGGAAGCAGAAATACAAATGAGCCCCAACTGATTATGACACCCCATTTTAGTAAGTTCTGTCGAATCCGACGCCTTCTGGTGTCCTTCTCCTCCATATACCTTCTGCCCAAAAACCTAATCAGGGTTTCTGTTCTGATCTTGTCTGTTATCTTATGGCAGATCCTTACTAATTGCTCTCAGTGCTCACAGTACACCACCATGAGTCTTATTACAGATGAAGAAGAAACCACCAATCTATATGTGATGAAACTAGGTAGTTTTACAGTGGGTCTTGCTGTTGTACCCTTTCCATAAGTTTTTTTTCTACCTGCATAATTAATTTGGTAAAGTGTTAAAATGATAATAACACGCCACTCTGGATAGCAGAATATGAAAATCAATACCCTGCAAATAAGTCACAGATCAATAAAATAGAACTCAATCCTGCACTCTCACACTTTGCTAATAATGTGTTTAGTTTCACAATTTGTGTTTTTGACACCTGCCCTGTTACAATTCACCCAAACTCCATGGTCAGAGCATCTAATAGGCTGTTTTCCTGGGAAAAGGTCCAACATCACGTTACGAAAGATGCCCCACACAGTCTCTAGTGCGTTCGCCTCCCCATTTACATTCCTCGGTAAAGCGTCGTTCACATATTTCTCCTATTTGCAAATGGGCCATGGGGCACAATTCTTCTTTATGTACATCGTTCTTTGAACTGCTTTCATTTCACAATTGTACAGTATCAACTTGATCACAAAATGCTACTTCAAGTATGAAGCGCAATGTCATATGTCTGCTTGTTTTGAAAAAGTGTGTGTGTGTGTGTGTGTGTGTGTGTGTGTGTGTGTGTGTGTGTGTATGTATGCATATTAAAAAGTTTATGGACGATGACATCCTCTCCCATTACCCCGAAGAGTGTAGGGCCATGTACAGTAGCTATAACTGTTATGTAATTTTTAAAGCATTAAATAGTCCGGCCTTATTTGGGTTAAACCCATCATCGTTCTGGATGAAACAGACCATCCTGTGCATCATTCTGCTTCCACAGTTGACTTTATATCTCTTCCCCTAAATTCATCATTGACTTGCATGCCTTCTGCAGTACGGACAACATTTCATATGAATCTGAAATAACTCTGAGTGGTTCTAAAATGGAAAATAATATTGTCAAGATTCTTAGAAGGAGTACAGTGACATTTTAATGTAAGCTCTGCAGCTGCTTGTACCGTCCTTGGACTACTTCAGACAGCTAGAGTTAGGTAATTTAGGTCCAGAGAGTAAAAGTCCAGACCAGGATTTTGTTTCAACTGACCAGTTGAATATTCTGTGACTATGATTCTTTATGCTCAACTGGTTGGTTGAAAAAAAATCTTGGTCTGGACTCTTACACTCTGGATCTGAATTACCCAACTCTGCATATGCTGTCTTCATTCTGAAGACACATGCTGCCTCTGAAGAGAAAACAGTCACCTCTCTCTTCCTCTTGTCGCCAAAGTCCGTGGCCCGGTTGTGTAATCATGGTGTTTAATCTTGTAGGTTGTATGTAGGTTCTTCTGTGTTTAATTAGTCTAACTATATTTACCTGTCAAGCCTACTCCATACTATTTGGTTGTAATTAAGAGTTCAACCACTGGGTACAAAACACTCAGCAGATTAGTGAGCTGTTGCATGTGTTGAAAACTTAGCAGAAATTGTTTGTATTCTTTAGCTTTTCCATAAACGTTTTCTTTTGCTCTTGGTGCGTTTTGGCTTTGTGTGTAGTATGTATTTAATACTTTTCTGCTATGAGAACTTAAATAACCGAATAGATGCTAGCACTAGATTTAATTGACTCCCTTTTCATTATGGTATACCAACACAAAATATTAAATCATGTTATCAAAGTTCGGTGCCTTAAATGCTGTTCCGTGTTCTGGCTTATATTTCAAATGGCCATGACTATCTGACTGCTGCATAATCAAATAAAGGAAAAAGGCTGAAAATGTAAAGTTTTGCTTTTACCCCGTTGTGGTTCTTGGCACTGATAAATATTTAATGTCTTTTCTCATTCAGTGCTTTTTATTTTTTTATTTTTTTATCAGCAGTACTGCTTTTTAATGAAAATGGATATCGGGGACAGTCAAAAAATTACAAATTACAATGACTGTGCCCTAGGATTTAGATTAAACATAATGGCTTATATAATACGGTATAAAACTGTAAGTTGTATAAATTATCTAGATAAGAACACCTGCCATATTTATTGTGAATACTGTATCATTTTAATAGTATAACATTATCCACAATATGGAAGGAGTTTTGGGCCTGCTTTTGACCTGAGAGTAAATACCCTTTTTCAGTCTGTACATTTGTCCACCGGGGCCTTAACAATGGCTGTCAGCACTGACTGGTTGCTAGGTAACAGTTACCTGATTGCTTGCCTTTCACAAAATTGCGCAGAGCAGGGGCTGGTTACGGATAAAAAATGGAATGGCTCATAACAACCACAAACTGATTGCTTTCATTAAAGGAAACTGACTTCATCTTCTCTTTGTACTCCTTGTATAGACTGTATTGCCTGTTGGATTGTTTTCTCGATTATTAGGTGGAATTAATTTGTTATTGTTTTAGTCCTGCCAAAGCATACATTACTTATCTTGCTTTATTAAATAACATTACAGTGACCCCCCACTATATCGTGGTTCAGCTACCGCGCCCCCGTTATATCGTGGATTTTTCCTCAACGCGTCACAGTTCTCTGCATACCGCGTACCTTACTTGTGATCAGAGCGTTTTCGTTTCGTTTTAACCCCTACGATGGCTCCCAAGCGTCCTGCATCTTCTAAGTCCCCCCTATTCAAATCTGGCCCTCGATTCCAAATCCAGGCCTTGTTTTCAAGTCTCCCAGGTAGTTACCTTAATAATTTCTGGCTCTAATTGGCCAGAGGCTTCACAACTGGCTCTCAGGTAAAGGGAGGCTGGAAAAACAGCAGGGCACGGCCCTTGGGGACCGTGATTTGAAAAGCCCTGTTCTAAGCCTTCTGATAGTAGTGAGCCTAAGCGCCAGAGGAAGACCTTGACCATTCAGGAGATGGTAATGCTCCTGGAGATGCTTCAGGAAGGAAAGCGTTATGCGGACGTCGCTCGCCATTACGGCTTGAATGAATTGACTGTTCGATACATCAAGAAGGATGAAAAGAATATAAGAGGCACCGCATCATTTTCCTTTAGTCAAACAGGAAAGAGGGTTTCACGTCCTCGGAATAAAGGCATCATTAAAATGGAATCACATACATATGCTTATTTATATGGTCTTTCTATATCTTGGATTTTCACCTATCGCTGATGGGTCAGGAACATCTTCATATCTTCTGTGATAGGCGGGGAATCACTGTATTGCTAATAGTGTGTGAATAAGGCTGATTTGAGATCTTGCCTATGACAAGATAACTGCTCAAATGGAGGAAAATATGTATAACTTGACCAAAGGATGTGTATTAGACAAAGGTTTTGGATTATGACCAGAGCCCTGGGTGCTTCCACCAATATCCTGACAACACATTGGGCTGTTTCCACCAGTAAAGGTCCATCCAGAGACAGGGGATGAATTTGTCTTGCTCATTTTGCTGTCATAGTAGTTCTGCTCTGATGCACTTTTGAAGTATTTACTTTAAAGATGATGCTGTCTGTAATTACTTTCAATCATTTATTGTAAGCTATTATACACACTTTATGATACCCCACTCCATCCATCCATACATCCATTTTTCCACTGATTATCCAGGAAAAGGTCACAGAGTTTCCATCCCTTGAAGGACAGAGCAGACTTCAGAAGACAATTCTGGATGGCATTCCACTGTGCAACCCGATACCATCAAAATCAAGATAAATCTTACTCTTCAAACCACTATTTTTAATACAGTCTAATAAATACATTTATTTAATGGTGTTTAACTCAATTTATAATGAATATATAGGGCATTCGGGAATCAAATGGACTTGATAAAATGGCCTGTTTAAAAAGTGCAGATTAATGAGCCAGATAAAATGCAAGTTGATTTCAACACGCATTTTACACGTGCAGGCAGTACCACTTACTGCTGACCTCATAATGACGATACAACAAAAATATGCGCCAGAGAGCATCTTCAGCAGGATCCTTCACACTGTGTCACTGAGCCACTTCCTCAGTATCAGGGATAGAATCTATCACTGTCATCACATCGTGTGTGCCTCAGATTGTAGTGTAATGAAAATTGCTGTTACAGATTGAACACTTCACTCTTTTTTTCATGTCTGTCTAATGCAGGGGCGGCCAATCTTATCCACCAAGGGCCAGTGAATAAGTAGGATTTTGAGATATCATTTAGGTCAGTGTGAGGACTTTTCAGCCAATCAGTTCTCTAATTATTTAATCTAATTCAATGTGTAGCATTTATTTGACACTACACTATATGGACAAAAGTATTGGGACACCTGGCCTTTACACCTACAGGAACTTTTATGACATCCCATTCTAAATCCATAGACATCAATGTGGAGTTGATCCCCCTTTTGCAGCTATAACAGCTGCCACTCCTCTGGGAAGGATTTCCTCTAGGTTTTGTAGTGTGTCTGTGGGTGTTTTTGCCCATTCATCCAGAAGAGCATTTGTGAGGTCAGGCACAGATGTTGAATGTTAAGGCCTGGCTGGCAATCTCCATTATAGTTCATCCCAAAGATGTTGGATGGGGTTGAGGTCAGGGCTCTGTGTGGGCCAGTCAAGTTCTTCCACACCAGACTCACCCAATCATGTCTTCATGAACCTTGCTTTGTGCACTGGAACAGTCATGCTGGAACAGAACAGGACCTTCCCAAAACTGTTCCCATAAAGTTGGAAGCATAGAATTGTCCGAGATGTCTTGCTGTGCTGAAGCATTGAGTTAGTTCCAGTGACGGTTAGGTGCCTAACCCATCCCCTGAAAAACATCCCATACCATTATCCCTCCTCCACTAAACTTTACAGTTGGCACACTGCAGTCAGACAGCTTGAATTCACCTGGCATCCACCAAAGCCAGACTCATCAGATGGGGAGACCATCAGACTGCCACACAGGCAAGAGTGATTTGTCACTCCAGAGAACATGTTTCTCCTGCTCCAGAGTCCAGTGGCAGTGTGCTTTACTTGGCATCGCTCCAGAGTCCAGTGGCATTGTGCTTTACTGGGCATCGCTCCAGAGTCCAGTGGCAGTGTGCTTTACTCGGCATCGCTCCAGAGTCCAGTGGCAGTGTGCTTTACTCGGCATCGCTCCAGAGTCCAGTGGCAGTGTGCTTTACTTG
>JAODUD010000107.1:23731745-23748222 GCA_026784285.1 Stomatorhinus walkeri
CCCCCCCCCCCCCCCCCCCCCCCCCCCCCCCCCCCCCCCCCCCACGGTGAGGCAGGATCTGTCGTCTCGGGATCGGGAATGTGGTTTGTGGCGATGGGCGGCGTGAGGATGGTGAGCCCCGGCGCGTGAGCAGCACCGTGTCGCGGCTGTGTGTTCGTGAGTGCGTGTGCGTGCGCGTGTGTCTGAGCACACGCATCCGTGCGCCGACATGCGGGGTTGATTCCGGCAGCCGTCCACTGGCGTTCTCTCTGTACGTCTGTACGCCGTCACACTGCACCTTTTGGAGCGGGCCGGCTCTGTCACGCTCATTTCCCCCCTCTGTCCCCGTCTCTCTCCGTTCGCCTGCTGCCTCCCCCCCCCCTCCATAACTGTCCCTTTAAATGGAAGCTTTAAGCTTTAAACCTTTTTTCCCCCCTGTTTTATCCTGCATCCAGCCTTCCCTTCATGACAAAGCCTTTAACAGACAAGAAAGAGAAGAAATAGAAATGGCATTTTGGTCAGGTTTCAGAATAATTAAAGTTTGTATCATATTTCTGTTGCCTTTATCCAGCCTGTTTTGTTTTCTTTTTCACCTCCTACCCCCCCCCAAAAAAAAAAAATACATTTATGGAGAAAAGCTGAGCGGAGCAGTAGATAATAGAGTTGCTGAAGCTCAAAGAATGGACTTTTGTTTTGAACCTTATTGTATGTCTAGCTGCTCTCAGTCTGCTCACTGTCTCTCTCTCTCCAGCTCAGCTCAGCACCTGTTCTCCCTCGCCCCCCTCTGTAAAATAATAAAATATCCCCCCTCCTTCCCCACCTCTCACCCCTATTTCCAAAGCTTTGCTTGGTCTTTGAAAAATAATGATTAGTTAAAACCCCTCTACTTCTCGGTAGGAAACAAGTAAAAGGAGTTGACAGCTTACTCAGCCGGACAGGATATCCGCTAAAACTTGTATTTTTGAGTGTTTTGAAACACACATTTTTTCATGTGAGGCCTGCATGTGTTTATTGCCGTTGCTGATTGGTTCCTAGTACAGATTACATGTCGACACTGAGATCTTGAAGTGCCATGCTGAAATCTTCCAGTACTCGCATATGTGATCCAAACCTGTATCTGTGTATATATGTTGCCTGGCGGTCTATGAATCTGCATAATTAGAATGTCTTTGGCACCATTCAAATTTTTTAAATAAAAATAGCCCTGATTGTATTGGGTCAGCTCCTGAGAATTCAAAATGAAGGAATTGCCACTTGTGGATGAGACATGATGTGGAATTTCAGCCGAGGAAGATCCAGTTTTTAAAGCACATACCTTTACAGTTTTCTTTTAGTTTAATGAAGATTGATTGATTGATCCTTATGGACAACAGTGGATTGTTGTCTAGTGTCAGTCTGAGTGAGTAATGTCAGTCTGATTAAAACAAATGTCCATAAGGAATATAAAAGGGATCGCACACAGATATGCACAGACGGCAGACTTTCATTGTTTCATGCAAGCTGTAATATTTGGAAATGTATGTTTCCTTTTGATCTGAATATCACTTTTTCTTGTTCAAATCTTTGGAAAGCCAGCTAGCTGCCTTGTCAGATTCACACTGTAGATTTAAGAATAAAAATGTGTAATGTGTAATGCCTTTTTGTCATAAGAAAAGCCTGCCTCGTAAATTCAAATCATAGAATTGATTCATTCATATTTAAGAGTTTAAATATAATATTACAACGGTCAGTACAGCTGCAGACATTAGTCTGTGGTGTTGCTGAAAACATTTCAAATATGCTCATGAGGTCTTCGATGCTGGTCTGTGGTGATGATCAACATTCAAGATATTCCCTTATCCATTCATATATGTGGTCAAGGTCAATATGTTGACAGTTTGTAACAAAAAAAAACTGCTGATTTCCCAAACTAAGTAATAGTAATATTTCAGTAATAAACCCTTTGATCAATTACTAACATATTTTTTCACAATTGCAATGGCTGTTACATCCGGAAAGTAATTACATGCCTAAAACTAACAGATGATTTCCCAAGAGGCATATCACATGACAAAAATAACCAATAGGTGTCCCCCTCTTGCTGATTAATATACAAGTCAGTATTTGTGTAAGATTTATTGCAGGATATGAAGACTTGGCTATAGAGGGAACAGATTTGGTTTAACATTTTTTCAGCAATGGGTCAATGAATTTTTTTCCCTTATTACGTTGGGTGGCTTGAGGTGAAGGTTTCAGCGTACATAATGCATTTTGGATTTCATCTGATTTGCTTGAAGATCAGATTGTTGGTTTGTTGCATAACATCCCAGGATGACAATGGCTGAAAACCGCTTTGGTGGCCTGCCCCCCCCCAGGCCACTCCCACTGCGGTGGCCGCCAGAGCAGGGGTTAAGAGTGACAGATGTTAGACTGAGCTAAATTTGAGATTTTGCAAAACCAAATCTGAGTGTGAGATAATGTAGCAGCCTGTTTGGTCTGTAACAGCTGGAGGCATGTTACAGATGTTGCTGTGGTCAGGTTATTGTGCATACGCAAATAAAACTATTATCAATTTATGTTCTTTCTGTGTATATGTTCTCATGTATGTGTAAGTGTATATTACACACATAATGCAGGGATTCTTAAAGAAGCCGTTGGTTACATAAATCTATTGTCGATAAAGTAAAACTAGCATTCATTACATTGTTAAAAAAAAAAACTAGAATATCTAGTTGAAGCAAGTGCAGTATATGAAGATGTAAAGTACTCCTGAGTGCATGCGGCCTGCTTTCAAGAAAAATAAAAGTACAAAATGAAAAACGTCCTTCAAGGACACTATAATCCATTTTGCATGTTAAACCGATACTGTGAGTTTCCTGCAGGTAAGAGAGTGCAGCCTTTGCTGAGGCAGAGGTCAGAGCGGGTCCTGGCAGTTCCGGACAGGCTAACTAACACACTGCCTGCTGTAGTTTTGCCTTTTCAAATATTATGTTTCAGTGTCTGTATTATGATATGTTTCACTTGTTGTTATGAAACCTTGACTGAACAATGCTAGATTTCATTTAAGTGCTATTTAATTTGTAATAAATTTAGGTCAGAAGTTATGGAGGAATGGATGCATACAATGTAAGGGTCAATTGTAAGGGAAAATGTAAACCACATTTTAATTCATTTAGATATAAATTGTACCAGTCAAGCATGTTTAGATATATTGTTTTGCATTTGTAAAACCGTTTTTAAAAACTGGCAATTCATTTTCCCTGTTACAGTAGGTTACCAGGTATATGATGAGAGCAGATTAACTAAATCAGAACGATACAATTAACTACTCCCTTTCTATGTGCTTGTGTGGGTATTTTGGCTATTTGTCAGTTCTGAGATCATGCAGTTGGGCTATAATGGAAGTTGCCTTCAGTGGCAAGTGGCCTTGTAAGCAACCATGATTATATATTTTTTTGCCAAGTTAGTACTAGCTTTTCGCCAACTAGAAACTCTTAAATTGTCACTATCAGAAAAGTTTTTACATTCCCACCCACCCAGAAAAGAACTCATAAGACATTACTGTCGTGGGTATCTGTTATGGTCGCCAAAATATCATCTTTTATCATTAACCTCCCATTATATATATATACATTACTGATTGGTTTGATTGGTCGTAATGTTGTATATAGTTAAACTAAGAGTTGTTCCGTATTCATAGGTTGTGATTTATTATTGTTGTTCACAATAAGAGGCTTTTTAATTTGTTCTTGGGCTTGCTCTGCCTATACTGTATTAAGCACTCCATATTAATGAAGCAGGAGTTTGCTTGATCCGTCACCCCAAGATAACAAGCGGCAGACTCTTATCAGCGAGGTGTCACGACGGGGACCATGTCCTCCCTTGCTCCCCACCGGGAGGAGCAGTACCGCTGCCAGTCCTCATGCTGTCACCGCTGCTGATTTATGGCTCCGTGTCCCCATCCCTGCATCCAGCTTGGGTGATTAATAAGGCCGCCCGTCCAGGCTTGTATTTACAGCCTTTGCCGCGTTTTTAGCGGTTACCGCTGCTATTTCCTCCCCCCTCCCCCAAACCCACCACCCAAACCTGGAACATTCCTCTCCGGTCCCTCCCTTTGATCTGAGGAGTGTTTTTGGCCGAAGAGGCATGCACCCTATGGATGTCGGGGTGTTGCAGATGGGGTGCTTTGAAGGGGAGGACGGGGGTTCTCCTCTACAAATCGGTGGAATTGCGTCCAAAGCCGGCCAGGGACTCGTGATGAATTGTAATTTAGCGGGAGGGCTGCCTCTGGTAGGAGTATGCAGATGTCTTCTCCCAGAGATCTTACTATAAAATGAGTTTCCCTGCAAGAAAAATCCAGGGGTTTAAAAGGTAGTAACAGTTTGATGCAAGTGCCAGCTAGCAGCTCATTGGGTTGCTTTGCCCAAAATACCGACTATGTGATGTACAGACCTAAAACCTTAATAATATTACTTTCACTCATCCATGATATCTATGTACCATAGTGAACATAATCTACAGGCACATATTTGTTGTCAGTTCATGTATATTCCTTCATTCATATCAGAAAGCTGCTAAGAGAAGACTTGAATCATCTGAGACATTATGCAGCACAATGGACAAGAGTCTCATCCTAGTTACTTACTGCTACTGAGGATAGTTATTGTTTTAATAATAGTAACACTGTTACTGTTACTACCAGTAATATTAGAAATGTTCTGCCCGTGCTCAGGTGTGCAAGCATGTTCGAGGCACCTTGTGTAATGGAAACTTTCATGACCCAGACGGTGTTAATTGACCTTTATTCATACTGAACGATAGCGCTGGCGACACTGAGGAGGACATGTCCAAGGAGTCTGGCCTCCAGCTGAAATAGAGCTATCTAGCTGTGAACACGTCAGAGAAGACCAAACCTCAGAGTACCCTTGTGTGCAGAGATCTCGATGTAGGTCACAGCTGATACTCAGGGCAGCGGCTCCAGAGACGTGGGAGAGCCGCGTGAAAATATACTCACTTCCACATTTTGTTATTTATAACACCTGCTTTTTGAGCTGAGTGTGTGTCAGTGTGCGTGCCTGCATGTTTATATTTGTAGTTGTGTCTTTATCTTGGTGTGTGTTTGTATGGGAGGAAGATCCAGTATAATTTGGCTATTTCTGAACCGAATTATGCTTGGGTTGTGTTGGTAATATGGCATTTCTTTTATCAATCCTCATGACCAAAGTATTTATTTCATTGTCAGGATTAATTTTGGAATTAAAACGGATTTTACGTCTTTTCACTTGGACGAGGATTCCGTTGGTAGCAGTGCTGCTGTCCTCCATTTCCATATACAGCGGATGTTTCGTTGCTAGAGTGGAGTGTCAGGTCAGCCAGAAAGGGCCTTGGACCTCACAACCATCAGGCGCCTCTTAATAGAGACTGTTCCTGTGCGGCTTGGGTATATGAGCAGCATGCAGGGAGGGGTGACAGGACTCAGAGATACAGCCATATTTGTTACAGCTGCTGGAGTTGTTGCTTGGCACCGCTTATGTGTTAGCGAACTGCGACAAGCCTCTGGAGTTCTGGCACAGAAGCGGAGTTTAGTGTTCAGCGAGGCTCAAGTTCTCCGCCGGTGTCAGACGCCAGCGATATGCAGGCCAGCCTTTTGACGGTGCGGAATGGGACAGCCAGAGACGTGGCGTGTTTGAGCGGCTGCCTTGCCTGAGTTGGGGCCATTGATCCTAATGCACTCTGATTCCTTGCTGCTCTTTTGAAAGATTGGGAAAGCAGTTACCTTACATAGGCAAGTTGGTGCATTTCTGAGACCCAGTCTGCCCAAGGAATTCAGCATATATGTCTGTGTCCGTGAATGAAACCAGTGGCTACCACAATTGGTGACACCAATTTAGTGTGAATATTATTTTCTCCACTGTGTACTAACATTTTTTTCTACAATTGCAATTGCTGTTACATCACTTAAAAATTTAACGATACATCCAATATTTATGCACCTTACCACAATATTAATGTTAATATTATGCTGTCCCATGTACACTGTTGTGTGCATTAATACGGAGAATATGGATGTCAAACCAAATGTATCTTCTCTGTATTTCATTTGTGATTTTTAGCCATCTTGTGTTGGAAGACAGATATTTCGCTCCATAGATTTGAATCTAGTTTGAAATCTGCCAGAGATTAAACTAGGTTGTGGGGAACTGCAGGCAGAACTAAAGAAAGGCCAAGGTAGTCGCCAAGCCCCCAGTTAAACACCTTTATTAATTCACTGATGTGGTACCATTTGTGAGATAAGGAGATCTTTACAGCTGGGTGGTGTCATCAGTAGATGTAGCACGTATCGAGAGAGCATGTTGTTGCTAGCGCTGTTCTCCAAGGGAAAATGAGAAGTCTCGCCTTATCATTGTGCCGCACACAGGAGCAGCGATTGTGTTCCTTTAACACGTCGAAAATTAAACCGAGCACGCTTGTGGTTTCCAAGGTAGCGCGGAAAACCTGACCATCTGCATAACGCTGTTTCCCCTTAGCTGCTCAGCACAAGTCAAAAGAGATGTACGCATTCAGTTCAAATGTGATTTCCTCCATGTTACATTGGCAGAAAATGAGGGGGGGGGTGCATATTTAATTAGTGTTCATGTTGTCTGGCGCATCCTTTATTTTATGATGTACTTTTCAGGCTTCTCACTTCTCATGGAAATGTAATATCCACACAAATTATTTGAACTATTTAACTCCTAGATGTGCTGCAGTACCTTTTCTTCTTTCTTCAGCAACTAAATGTGAGGTGATTCTGCTTTTGACAGGAGACTGTACATTTTAAAAATAATGTATTTGACTGGTTTTACTTTATGTTGAAAATGTTGCTTAGATTCATGTTAAATTGTTCCGCTTAGATGTACTCATTTGCAGCCTGGACCTTGTGTGGTCTTTTGTAAAATGCTCTTATGTTATTTGATATTTAACACGTTCGCCGTTGCTGATCTGTGAGCTGTCATCATTTTTTAAGATGTTAGAGCTGGGGTATAAAATCATTACATTTATTAAGCTATTAGCAGACAGGAGTAAACAGCAACACAGTAGTGAATACTGCATTCTTAATTCCCATTATATTTGGTAATGCTTTACATTAGATGCACCTTCATAATACATTCATAATGCATAAAGTATCCCATAAAATCCTAACAAACCTTAACAGATTTAACATACATTAATAAAAACATTATATGATTATTTGATTATAACATTTGTTATTAACGTATATTACAGCTGTCCATTGCAAGTATGATGAATGCCATGCTTTAAGACATGTTAAGGTATACTTACATACTGCATATGAATGCTCTATGAATGCATTATAAATTCATTATGAAACTGTCCTGACTGTCATAATAAATGCACTCTGCTATTAATGTAAAGTGTTACCTTATATTAAAAGACCAAGTAGACAATTATGTAAAGATGTCAGTGATATAAGAACATATACAGCAATTCTCTAAAATGGTGCAATAGTTCCATACAGATTATCTAGAATGTGTAATTGCTTTGTGAGATTTACAAGCTATGAATATACATGCATACATACATACATGTATAATTGTTAAAAGTACAGTTTTCCGCTTCTCTGCGGGCTGGCCCTGGATGTTCTGGCAGCCCAGGTGCATTTCAGGTGCCAGCCCCACCCCTCAGAGCTGCAGAAAATAAACTTTGTCGATTTATTTATATTTAAAGCTGTTCAGTACCCCACAGTATCTGGTTGCTAACTAGGTAACTTGCATCTGTTTCCCAAGAAACGTGGTTAAATGTTAAAACTAGTGTAAATTACTATAATGTCACAGAATGCAATTCTGCATCCTGAGATTAATGAAGAAACTCACAGCCACCCTTTGCTACAATTGACTAAAATCTTTTGGGAAAATGTGTTGATGGTCAAGTAGCTTAATTCCACACTGAACATTTTGCAGAAATTCAACCAAATTTTCAAGTTTGGAGAATAAAGAGGAAAGAACTGGAGACTATTTCTGAATACAGAATCTCCCTGCATCCTCGAGAGTCATTGGTCCTTCTCCTCTCCAGTTCACTCCACAGATATTCAATGGGGTTCTGGTCAGGGATCTGGGATGACCATTTTTCTGGGGTCACTGGACTATTTTTGTGTGGATTTGGAGGTGTGCTGTGGATTATATTCCTCCTGAAACATCAAACCACAACCTAGTTTTAGCTTCTTGGAAGAGGTTGCCGGATTTTGATTGTTTATTATCACAAAACTCTATTTTGGTGTCATCTGACCATTGAACCCAGTATCAGTCAAAGTTCTAGTAGCATCTAGAGAAATCCAGGTACTTAATTTTGTACCTTGATGACAGCAAACGCTTTCCTGCAGATACTTTTTTTGAGGTGGTGTTTGATTGTAGATTTGGAAAGCTAGTGACTCCACGAAGCTAGCATCTTCTACAAATCTCCAGCCGTGATACCTGGAGAATATTTTTGTCTCTCTAACTAGACTCATTACAGCCCAATTTGTTTCACACATCTTAGTTGTTTTGTAATTGTGATCTTAGTCATTTTCAACCCACTACTGTCTTATGTCATTTGCGTATTCTACACCTTTACCCTTTTTGATGAATTTGACCTCTGTGTCATGTCACATTCAGGGAATAGAGTTCTTAAATACTCAGGTGAACTTAATAAAGTAAAATATAAATATAAAATTTTGTTTGTAAGAATAATTGTGACGTGATTTTGTAAGGGTTATTTTTAAAAACAAATTTACTTCAAATAAAAATTGCGTTTCTCAAAGCCTTTCAGTTCGAGATTGACTATGAACATCTAACCCTCCCCCTTATTCTTATAATTCCTGAGGGCACTATGTCCTGCATTTTCGTAATCTACATATTTCATGGTGCACATGTTAACTCAGCTGGAGTGAAAACAATGAGATGGCTGATTAAAAACCTGAACAACTTGGTGAAAAGAGTGAACCATCAACAAAAAGTGAAAGAATTTATTTGTAATTTTCCATGATCAGTTAACTAGTCAAGCACAGATTGTCACATCTGACTTTTTAGAGCGGGAGTATACCTGAGGCCTAAGGTCTGTTTTGTCTAGAGCAGGGGTGTCAAACTGCAGTCCCGGGGGACCGGAGCCCAGTGTAGCTTAGTTCTTTCCCTGTTCCACCACAAATGATTCAGCTCAAGAGCTGTGTGGTAATTAGCACAAGGAGTTGAATCAGGTGTGTTAAACGAGGGGAAACCCAAAAATGTGCAGGGCTCCGGCCCCCCAGGACTGGAGTCTGACACCTGTGGTCTAGAGTCTCTCTGCAGATTTTCAGCGTCTGACCTTGACTTTTACTCCGTACATACAGTGTATTGAACATGTCATACAGTAAAACATCAGATATTTTTTATTTTGCGACTGTAGATGGGAATTTGGATTATGGAAAGTTTTTTGATGACTCATTGTAGATAGAAACTTCACAAGGATGTTGCAAAACTCATGTGTCTCAAGGAACTACGTAGCTGATTAGATTTGCCAAATTTCAGATGTACCTCAGTCTATATTTGTATATGCCCCTAAATAACCAAAGTCAACAGGTGGATGGGATAACATAAGGTCCATGTTTATTAAACTCAAAGTAAAAGTTTCATATGAAATTTAATGAGGCCGTGACAGTTGATCCTTATAATGTAAAACTTTAAACAGCTGCTGTATATAACATGTGTCCCTGCTGTGCTTTTATTGCTTATGAGAATGACCATTGTCACCAAACTATTATTTTTTATGATGTATGTGGTATGTAACATGAATTCAAAAATCAATAAAATAGAACGTAGCTGTTTTCTTTTGTAGATTGTTGTGAGGTACCGCTGGTCTCATTCAGGTGATATGTGTGACTACACACTTACGATATTTCAAAATGACACTGAATTAGACTTGGAAAGCCATTTCTCATTGTGACTTCTACGGACTTATATTGAGTCGTATTGCCATTTTCCCCTCTGTCTATTTTTTAGGATCAGAAAATATATGGTTGTACTGCAGTGTGTAGTCTGTCCCTGTGTGCTTCTGTCTAGTTATTTTCTTTATCAGATCCTCATTCTGTATACTCCCAGTATACTCTGTATACTCCCAGTATACTCCTGATACATGCAGTTTTGTGCCTCTGATTACTAAGGTGTGCTCTTCTTGTGGGCTGATTCTACCAAAGATGACCTCCTGCAGAACCCTGTCCAGAAGTCAACACCGAAGGCCTTGTTGCCATGGCTACCATGGCACACAGATCAGTTCATAAGCACTTATACGAATTAGTCATATCACGATCTATTTTACCAAAAATATAAATTAGCGAAAAGGAACTTAATTACTTCAACACTTTATTTCTGCAAATTCCTCATTGCAGTGATGTTGGGAGTCGGTAATTCACATCTGTGACATCATTTAGTATTGTATGTTGGATCACATATCAGCCATAATATAATAGTAGTAATTTGTTCAGAGATTTGTAGGATTCCTGAATGGCAGTGGTGTGGTCATGTTCTGCCATGTAGAAATTAAGCCAGAAGTATGGTAAACCTTTGGTATTGTCCCTAATGAACACTGTACTACACTGTGTGCACTGTGCTCAATGTGGCAGTGATGTGTATCTTTAACTTTCATCTGTCAGAGAGTATGTGGGCTAAGAATTTATTATTCCGTTTGCTCATTGTAATAGGTGCACAGCTTTTAAACTTGCTTTGTAGCTCAGGTCATATTTTCTGTGATTTCTATGATTTGTTTTCTTCCCTATTCTAAATACCTTCATTTTGAGTGTCCAGTCTAAGATTATTTCATTATGAGGTAGAACTTAGTAATTAATGGTGGCTGTCAACGATGCAGCACTTGTCACTTAACTGTTTAAATGATAAATTTTATACCATACATGATCCATAATTCCTAGGAACTGGAATTGAGAACTAAATTCAAGGATACAATAATTTTTTTAATCACCTCAAAATCACCTGGGTGACTCAATAAAACCCCCGCATCTCACAAAGTCCCTTCCTGTTCCTTCCACATCCCACAAAGTCCCTTCCTGTTCCTTCCACATCCCACAAAGTTCCTTCTAGTTCCTTCCACATTTTACAAAGTTCCCTCCTATTCCTTCCGCATCCTACAAAGTTCCCTCCAGTTCCTTCCACATCCCACAAAGTTCCTTCCAGTTCCTTCCACATCCCACAAAGTTCCTTCCTGTTCCTTCCACATCCTACAAAGTTCCCCCCAGTTCCTTCCACATCCCACAAAGGTCCTTCCAGTTCCTTCCACATCCCACAAAGGTCCTTCCAGTTCCTTCCACATCCCACAAAGGTCCTTCCAGTTCCTTCCACATCCCACAAAGGTCCTTGACACATTACACATGCCAGCATATCCTAATGCAGCGGCCCAATGCCCCCGGTTGACCTGGTCATTGTATACCCAATTAGTATCAGAGAAGAATATTCCCTGGTGGCTGCTGTAATCACCGGAAACATGAAAGACACTTGATTAATGGGGAGAAATGTTTAAAAACAGATTCAGCTGTGGCACCGTAAGCAGGCGTCATTTTCGTCGTGTGTGTTTTTGAATGTGCTTCTGTTGTGATCTGAGGTTCAGTCATTCTTAATCCTTTTTTTTTTTTTTTTTAAAGAAATTTCAGCTAGAATGAGTGGGTTGACCCGCCACCCTGAACTGGAAAAGAGGTTAAAAGTTGGATGGATTGATTGTGTTGAGTTTGGGAAAGAACCATCTACCAGGAAGGAAAACAAAAAATGATCTGGGAACAGAATTTATCTAATTTTGGCAGGTTAATGGAGAATTGGTTGCTAAGGGAAATTTTTTAGATATATCAGGTTTGTTTGAACGTCCTTGATATTCACTGATATTTCTTTACTTAACATATGATATCATGTGCATTTCAGTCTTAAGTTGGTGCACATGTTGAGGTCATGATATAGAACCTTTCTGTATAAATGTTTAGCACCTACATTTAATTCGTACTTCAGTCCTAGTTTAGTCCTGCCATCGGGACAAAACCTGTTCAGTGTACCACACAGCCTGCATTAGTAGTACCAAAGCCAATCCAATGCTATTTGCGATTGCTGAATTAATCCCAGAAAGGCAGCAATTCTTTTTTGGCACGGTCACTTATGGTATCAGCCAGAATCACAGGCAACGCTGCTCGCCAGCAAACCTCCTACCATTTCCATGGTATCGAGTTCAGCTCAGAGCTCCACGATTTCATGATTTAAGACGTGCGTAGTGTGATCACACACATCTACTTTTTCCAGATAGCTGTATCTGCCTGTCTGTCTGCCATTTTCAGTCGATTCCTGGTGCCTCCAACCTTCATTGAGATATTAATACATCTTGGGGCGAGATACAGGTGATGATCAGTTGGGGCACAATGCTCCTTCAACTCAATTACTATTGAGACATTAACAGCTACCCTCTTCCGTTTAGCAGTTACGTTAAGTGGTGGGATTTATACTGCTTGTCAGTCTGCCGGGAACTGGCACTTTCAACACATAGCCATCTATGAACCAGATGGCAAAACAGACGCAAACGCGCATAATGCCATTTTCATGAAGTCTAGCAGGTCTGCTTACACTGTGGCGTTGTGGCTCACACTTGCATCTTGAGTAACTCATAGTGCTATAGTGTTACAACTTAGTACAGTACATGCAACATAGTTGCAATATGCTTTAAATAAGTGTTCATTCACCCGAGTGCTTGAATTTCAGTGTGGAAGCAGAACTTATTGATGTTTTTGTCTGTGTGGGACAATTATCCTTACCTCCTACCAATTAAGGTTAATTGGCACATAAAATGGGTTGTCTTTCAACATCTTAAGCTAAAGTAAAATAAGAAAATTTAAATGTGCTACTGCCATTTACACAAGGGCTAAACTCCAGTGCTATTTTTGGGCTTCACTATTAATTTGCAACATTCAGTCATTTTTCAGCAAGCTTTTATTTTTTTCTCCAGGTACAACCCGCGCCCCGCGAGAAGGGGAAGTCCCAGGAGTAGATTACAACTTCCTGTCTGTGGAGGACTTCTTAAAACTTGAAAAAAGTGGCACTCTTTTGGAAGTAGGAACATACGAAGGTAACCCCTAATAATGGACGGTGTTCTTTCACAGAAGCATGGCTGCAACGAAGTCACTGATTTATCCCATAGGTTTCTTTGTTTTGTCGTCCTCTTAGCCTTAAGCCTACTAATGAAAGGAGTTAATGAGATGCCATCAGGTCAGACGGCGGCCAGCAGTTTAACTCAGGAGGCTGTTTTCTATGCTTCCATGTCGTCTATGTTGAATAGTATCAAGCAGGCCCCAATTTTCCATAAATAAATGAAAATGATTTCAGTACTTTAATGACCTCACAGGGGTTACTTTGGATTGCTTTGTTTGGGTAAAAAGTTGTTTTTGGTTCCTATTTTCTTATTCTCTTTGCATTAAGTATGCATGAAGCTCTCCAAAATTATCTTTTATTTTCACTTGGAGCAACATAATTGAAGCTCATAGTTAAGAGCATTAAACCAAGTAATGAGAAAAGACGTTCATTGAAATTTATATTTAATGAGGTGTTGTCATTTTTACTATAGGTCCTGCACATGGTGCGTGTTCAGTATTCTGTAACAATGGATTTCTGATTTTTTTTTCCTTCATGTTACAGACCATGACAGCATTTAAAGCAGAGACATGTTTAAGTTATAACTGCAAACATCCACCATTAGTGCATACAAGATTTTCAAATCCTTTCACTTTTCTGAGTGAAATTTCAGGGCTTATTATGAAATGATCCTCTTTCCCACTTCTGTGTTTTTCAAACATGCTAATGTCCCCTTGTTGCCTAGGCAACTATTATGGAACACCCAAGCCGCCAAGCCAACCCCACCGTGGGACAGTGATTACCAGTGATGCTTTGCAAGACTGCTCACAGCAGTGCACCCCTAAGCGCACCGAGTCCTACAATGACATGCGAAATGTTCAAATAGTGGCTGCAGAGCAGGAGGATGAAGACGAGCTTCCTGAAATGAACAGTAGCTTTACAGGTAAAAGCAGCTGGTCCTGCACTGTGGGTACTGAGTGTCTGGTGGTTACATCATGTCTTTGTGCTGATGTGCCTTCTGCTCTCTGGGTCCAAATGACAGCGCCATCTGCCTGTGAGGTGGTGTATGTGAACGCTCCGTCTGTGCCATTTGTTCATTGTTCTCTTCTTTTTTATTCTAATTTGGAAATGGTGATGTGCATTTGTTTTGTATGATTTTCTAAGAAATTATCTCGCAGTTGAAATTCATTGATACTTATGAAAAAGGATTTTTTTTTTTAAATGGTTAAAGATTTTTTTATAAAGAATTATTTTGGTGGTGTAGGATACATTTTTTCGAATAGTTTAGAAGTATGTTATGTATAGTCGAGCCAGAAATAGTTATATGTTTAATAGGAGGATGTGCTCTATTGTGAGTTTTCGACCGCTGGGTATCTGGGGGGAGGTACTGGGAATAAGGCACACTATGCATCGTATTGCTCTCGGGTGCATGTGATCATGTGATCATCCACATCAAGGACACTCAGTGTTACATGTTTGCCTGCATGTCTCGTTCCTATACCGATTAGCTAACTAACGTACAGGAAGACAGAATTTACAACTTCTGCCAGCAGAGAACTTGGGTCACAAAACTGATATCCAGATATTTTATCCCACACAGCTGGATCTCTGTAGCAAACAGCTCATGCCAAGAACCAGCCATGTGACTGTTACAGTGTAGCTTCTATTGTATTCTGTTAGGGAATTCTGAAACATTGCACAAGACTTGTAAGCATAATACTTGGATTCATGCAAATTATATTTTCATAAATGCAAAAGATATACCTCTCCACTGTAAGCAATGCAGTTTGGGTGTTTATTTATTTATTTATTCCAGCATATTTGTTGTTGAAGATATCCATCAATCTGCAAGCTGAAAGTAGCATGCTAAGTAATAAAAAGACATGGTTTATTTATGTTAAAAAACACAAAGAAAAATACAAAATTTGGTGCAGTTCATTAGGTAAAATGACTGTGAAAGGGAGTTTCTTTGGATTTTCCACTGCAGATTTTATCATACAGGGCAATTCTTATATTAATAAATGAATGCTTTAACTGTCTAGTTAAGGATGCAGAGTACAGTACAGTGCAATTCAGTGAACTTCAAATGGACACCGCTGAGATAAATGTATTTAGGTTTGCTGGTTAACAGTGATTTTGAATTTCACGGTGTTTTGCGATCTGCCACTAAATCAGCTCTCAGCTTTGTCATTCTTTGTCTACCTGAACTTCTCCTCTCCTAGTAGACTCCACTGAACTGGACGAGCGGTCAACACTAAGGCCGCAGCCCTCACAAGAGAAGGTTCCCTCCTACAGCCTCAGCAACGCCTTGGTGTCAACCACGGACAGCTCCCAGCAGACACACGCAAACCTCCAACCTCCCGAAGAGGACCTCCTTGGTCCTCTGCCTGAAAACTGGGAGATGGCCTATACAGAGAATGGAGAAGTCTACTTCATAGAGTATGTGCTGTCTTCTCATTACCTTATACGTAATACTATCCATCCACCATTTATCCAAAATTATGGTTGCATGGAGCCTACAACCTGTTATAGGCAGCAACAGGCACAAGGCAGGGGACACCCTGGACAGGGTGACAGTCCATCACAGAGACGTGGCAGGGGACACCCTGGACAGGGTGGCAGTCCATCACAGTCACGTGGCAGGGGACACCCTGGACAGGGTGGCAGTCCATCACAGTCACGTGGCAGGGGACACCCTGGACAGGGTGCCAGTCCATCACAGGGACGTGGCAGGTGACACCCTGGACAGGGTGGCAGTCCATCACAGTCACGTGGCAGGGGACACCCTGGACAGGGTACCAGTCCATCACAGGGACGTAGCAGGGGACACCCTGGACAGGGTGCCATTCCATCACAGGGACGTGGCAGGGGACACCCTGGACAGGGTGCCAGTCCATCACAATCACGTGGCAGGGGACACCCTGGACAGGGTGGCAGTCCATCACAGGGACGTGGCAGGGGACACCCTGGACAGGGTGGCAGTCCATCACAGGGACGTAGCAGGGGACACCCTGGACAGGGTGCCAGTCCATCACAGGGACGTGGCAGGGGACACCCTGGACAGGATATAAGGACATTGAAAGGACAACATAATAGCAGGAGAAAAACTCTGCACCCAGTACTACCCACTACTGTAGAGGCCACATTAGAGAAGTTTGCTTCATAGTGTACATACTGCCCTCTCAATAAAATACTACGTATAGAGAGGTCTGCTTTTTAGTGTATACACTGTCCTCACATTAAAGTACTACGTACAGAGAGGTCTGCTTTATAGTGTATACACTGTCCTCACATTATAGTACTACGTATAGAGAGGTCTGCTTAATAGTGTATACACTGTCCTCACATTATAGTACTACGTATAGAGAGGTCTGCTTAATAGTGTATACACTGTCCTCACA
>JAODUD010000107.1:23749750-23767334 GCA_026784285.1 Stomatorhinus walkeri
CCACAGGGTGACTCTGCCACAGGGTGACTCTCCCACAGGGTGACTGCCATAGGGTGACTCTCCCACAGGGTGACTCTGCCATAGGGTGACTCTGCCATGGCAAATGTTGCAGCTGCTGGTAACAAATATCAGAAGACATAGTACTGAGACTTATTCTGTTCCAATCTCCAGAGCACCTCTTGGTTTTGTCCTCTTGAGCAGGGCATCTTATTGCTCTGTAATTCTCATCTCAGCTATTCCTCTGAGAGCTGCATAAATGGGAAAAATACAAAACCAAAAGTAGCGCAAGCTTCACAAGAAATAATATGAGGTCCCCAGGTGACGCAGCTATCTCCAGGTGTGACTTTGACAAGCTGCACCTGATACATGCTCTTGCTTGTGTGACTCAGGAAATTGTGACATACTCCAAAGAATTGGTCACATACACCTCTGTTATCTTTGCAGCCATAACACAAAAACGACATCCTGGATCGACCCCAGGTGTGCGGACAAGCTCCAGAAGCCGCTAGAAGAATGTGAAGATGACGGTAGGGCATGCTGTGCTTTTGCTTTTGATATGTCCCTATTTGGCAGTGCTTGGACACGTTGGAAGGCTGATGCAGTACACTCCCGTAACCCACAGATGGTACAATTGAGCTTTGACAGTCATATTTTTCAGTTTGTTTGACTAAAAACCCAATAAGAGTGATTGCATTCTCTGGCTGAAATACAAGTCCCTACACACAAATTTATTCCACATGAAAGAACCTTGTAAGAACCTTGTTTACTAAGAATACATATTTTTAAAACGGCAGCATCTATGCGAAATCTGTATATTTGAACCAATAAAATTCATATATTTTGAAATTTGCCCCCTCTTGGACAAAATATCTCCATTAGAGGACTCCTGTAATCTGTCAGCTGATTTCTTTGGGTGTTGATCCCTAATTAGTGATCAGTCCTTCATTAGCCTTCAACTGCATTTGATAAAATCAAAATGACACCCAGCAAGGCCTCTCTCAGTTTTTTCACCTAATTCTGTATCCCCCTCTTTCCTTTCTGCTCGTCTGCTTTACACATCTGCAACCGCCACCTTGGAGAAGAAGGGGTACACACTGAGGAGCTGGACAATGAGCTGGGTACAGTCTTCTTTCCCTCTTTATAAGGGAGCCTTTTTTGGAAACCCTGATTTTCTCCTATTGACAATTCACTGGCTGCGTCACAGTGGCTGATCCCAAATTCCTCTCTGCTGCTTTTATCGTTGTTTCTTACTCTTTTGGAAATGGATTCTTAGTCTCAATATCCCATATTGGGGCATGTATTATTAATCTGAGGCCATCATTTTCGGATGGTTTTTTGCACTTTAACGTTTATTAAATGTATAAATAATTAAGTAACATATTTATAAAGGAATGGCGTTTTTATGAGGGCACATGGGAGATTAGTGTGGTCAAGTCTGGGTGATTTTTTTTAATGACTCATACATAGAGCTGGTACATAGACTGGCTCGTGTTGCAGTAGAGAAGATCCGACATGCACTGGATTCCCAGACGTCCTGTCAGCCGTAAGCGTCCGGTCATATGGCCACATGTCCCTCAGACAGATTAAACAAGAGCAGCCAAAGAGTATTGATTTTGAAATTTGACCCATTGCAGACACACTGTGGTAGTATAAAAAAATGATCCATCCTGTTTGTACACGGTGGAGGCTCTCTGATATTGTTTAAATATAATTATTAATAAAAAAAAATGTATGACCTCCAAAACTCCAAACCTTTTCTGCTTTCCTCATGTCAGCATTGTGCAGTAGAGGGTTAATCCTCAGGGACACATTTTAAGGATGACATCAGGTGAATTGCGTATCGGCTGTGGAAACTCTATAGCAAATGTTAATCACAGAGAGAGATGTAAAGAGCTTGTGCCAGCTGTGACATAAGACAAGACAGTGATGATAAAGCACTGCGTCATTGTTTACAGTGCAAGCCCACCATAGACAATGAGTTGTTTTAATGAATCAGCCGCCATTTTCACACAGTTCTCTTCCAATGTCCTTGCAGGAAGTCTGTTTGCCTCTTTCTCCATTTTAGACACATAGATTAGCCCTTATTTTACAGAACCCCATAATACTGTCCTTTAACCCAAAACTTATAACAGTGATTTTAATTTGAGGTACAAACTGACTACGCTAACTGTTTCTGATATAGTATAATACATGTATTCTTGTGCATTACTCACTGAAATACCCCCTCTTAAGAAATGTTTTTTTTTTAATGAAATAAAAAAATCTTTGGATATTCGTATATGAGTTATCACTAAATTGGTGTTTAATAAAGTTTAGTGCCAATAATTATGGAAATACAAAAGAACATTCACATGTAATATACCCCATGATTAATGGTTAACTGAAAGTTTGAAATGATTGCAACTTTGGAAGTTCATAATTGTCAATTTTAAATGTCCTTTGTGCTACTACAGTGTGCTTATACTGTGGGTTTATTTGCAGTATATTATACTGCTGGACTGGAGCAGTAATAGTGGTATTTTCTTCTTTTTTCTAGAACTTCCGGCTGGATGGGAGAAAATTGATGATCCGGTTTATGGAGTATACTATGTGGAGTAAGTTTGTCTGGTTGGAGTGTACTATATGGAGTAATTTTGTTTGGTTGGAGTATACTATGTGGAGTACGTTTGGTTGGAGTGTACTATGTGGAGTAAGTTTGTTTGGTTGGAGTATACTATGTGGAGTACGTTTTTTGTTGTTCTGCCATTATTAGTTTTTTAAATTCCAGCACACAATGCTGTTTTATTCTTGTAGCTATTTTTTTAGTTTTAAAAGATGAGCAGTAGGATGCCTGAAAATATATCATCAGATGGTTAAATGTGGGTTGAGTAAACACTAAAATATTTAGGGCAGTATTTACAGAGAAAGCAATCGGAGCAGTTTGACATTCAGAGTGCTTGTAAGGGGCCTCTGCAGAAGTGAGACATGGTGATGGGCACATCACTAAACACTGTGAGCACAAACAGGGATCTAAGAAAAGCCCTCTTTTTCTTAAAATGTTTTTTAAATGACTCTACCACAACTGTACTGGAAGGACAATGCAACATGCACAGACACTTCTTGAAGAAGGGGGCTTGTTACTTTCCACTCGTCACTGAATTCTCTGCGGACTTTTAAGTCCGGCCGTTAAGGCAATGATAAAATACATACGTGACGTAGATGTAATAACTGCCGTCAAAGTGGCAGCAGTTACAAACGTGAGGGATCAAAACATTATCACTCTGTCTTGATTATCTTATGTAGAAGTGACATAAATGGTGTTTTATGGATTTTCCAATGGAATCTTCTCACCTTTCAGCCACATTAACAGGAAGACGCAGTATGAGAATCCTGTCGCGGAGGCCAAACGGCAGAAGCAGCTCCAGCAGCAGCAGCAGCAGCACTCTGCGGAAGGTGAGCACTCCTTCACCACTCCTTCAACACTCCTTCCTAGTCAGGCCTTCATCACTTCTGTCTTTTCCCCTGCGTTTGATTGTCCTGCCAATTGTTGTTTCGTAATCCTTGGATGAACCAACATTAAAGATTTCTTTTTCTTTCGGTGGCTTTTACAAGCTTTGCATTGCCAGTATTTGTAAGTGTAATGTCTGCATCAGTGTAGAGGCTGAGCAGAAGTGCATTTTCATCACACCATGAAATATAAGACCCATTTTTTTTCTTTTCTTTTTTTTTTTTAATTATGCCATACGGCTGTAGATACAGCGACTCTTTGAATGTTCAGCCAGCTAACTAATTTGAGGAGTTAAAACCAAATTAGGGGTGGGGCAGTGAGTCCCAAAGGCTGAAGCTTTCTAATTTGCAGTCATTGCTTCCGTGTGCGTTAATCTGCCATGTGCCACTTGATTTTGTGAGCAGGATAATTTTGTGCGTGCCTTCCGCGTGACTATACGATTTCTGTATGGGCTCAGCAATATTATTTATGGTAGTTTTTGTCCACATATGTTCATATGCTTGTGTGTGTGCACATGCGTGTGCAGTTTATATTACTTTGTGGAGACCAAATGTCCCCCACAATATAATAAAACCTGCTATTCTGACATTGGGGAGACCATTTTCCAGGTCCCCCAGAAATATCTGTGAATGTAAACAAAAAACAAAAAAAAATGCAAAAAGTCTCATATTTTGTTTGATTACTTATGGGTAAGGTTAGGGCTGCGTAGGGGTTAAGGTCGTTATGTTGGGATTAGAGTTTTCCCCATAGGAATGAATGGAGAGTCCTCGCAAAGATATAATTAGAAACGTGTGTGTGTGTGTGTGTGTGTGTGTGTGTGTGTGTGTGTGTGTGTGTGTGTGTGTTTCCTGCCATCAGACGCACAAGGAAATATTTCTCTTCCCCCTTCAGAATGGATGGAGGAGCATTCAGCAGCTGGGGTGCCCCTTGCCAGCTATGCCAACAACCACCTGGAGACGTATCGGGACCCTCAGACAGGCCCTGCAGTGCCACTCCCACAGGGGCCCAAACGTGAGTGCTTTTCTTGGTAAACGACCAGAAAGCACAGCGTAAGAACAGGTGGCCAATAGGAGCTGAGGAAAATGCAGTGGGGGCGGAGCTTTAGAAGGTCTCGCTCAAGTATCAGCCTGATCCTCCCTCTTCAGTACACATTTTATTCTATCATTAAACTTTCATAAAGACTGATTTACTGTGACTGATAGTGTATTGTACTGCTGGATTTACTAGTAGCTATGTCAGACATGATATTCTAAACATTTCATCAACCAGTATTCTTTATACCACGAAGCAGGGAAAATCACACACCTAGTATTGCATAAGCGTATGTTTGGCCGGGGTTTAATGCACGTGGTGACTGAAGATCTGGCCATGGGACCAAAATAATGCTGGGGCAGCCTGCATAAAACATACCTTCTGTCATGTTCTTGAAAAAGGCAGTTAACCTGAAGAGTCTTGGTCATGTGTCCCAGTTTAGGAATAGAAAAGCACTTACGGCGTTCACTTATTATGTTCAGACTCTGCTGTAGTTTCATAGCACAGCATTAAATCATCTTTAGAATGATTTAAAAATCAACCCTCATGCAGAACGTACCTGACTTACATGGACATTATGATGCCCTTTATATTTGATAACCTGCTTCTCTCATGCAGTCATAACTCCGAGTGCTGTTTGAGTCGTGGCGTGTTTCTGTGTTATCTGTGCAAGGGTGAGTCTGAGAACCAGCATGACTGACAGATTCAGTTCCTGGTTAATACTCTCTTAATGGGTACAGGTAGAAATCTCCTGTCATTTGCACGGTATCAGAATTAATTTTCTTGTACGACGAGAAAATGGGCAAGCCGTAGAATGTTTGCACTGGCATGCAACCACTTAGGAAGACAGTAAAACAAAGTAATATATTGTTTGAAAGCAAATCCTCTGTGATTCCTGATCTTGTCGTTCTGTCTTGTGTGGTGAGAGAGTGACAGTGCGCCCTCTGCCTGACCTGCGCTAGCCGTGACTTTAGTGCGTAGGTTCAGCTTTCTTGCTGCTTATTTTTGGAAATGCTTTTGTTCTTAGTGTCTTTTACCCAAAGTGACAGAAATGAATACCTCCCGCCTTCCTTTCCATACTCAGAAAGATCTTGTCTGTTTACCCCAGATTTAGCACTATAGGGAGTGTTTGAATTTTTGATCTTCGTGAATGCTAATTGGGTGACTCTAATGCCGTTAGTCTTTTACGCGCTTTCAGTATCAGCTAATGTTTAACTTGACCTAACAGCTGTATTAACAAAAATGTTTTCCTTCAGTGATGTTAATTGATTGAGGTTAGGCTTATTCCTGGTATCATAAACAGTTAAGCTTCTGTGACCCATTCCAGGAGGAAAGCCATTCTTCACCCGGAACCCTTCTGAGCTTAAAGGGACATTTATTCACACCAAACTGAAGAAGAGTCGCCGGGGATTTGGGTTCACCGTGGTCGGGGGAGACGAGCCCGACGAGTTCCTGCAGATTAAGAGTCTGGTTCTGGATGGTCCAGCCGCTCTGGATGGGAAGATGGAGACAGGTGGGTACTACAGTTTCTGTGGTAATAAGGGAACACAGGCAGGTCTTTGTTTAATGATTAGCGGTCTGTTGTCATGGAGCTTCTATTTACCTCATAAAAGCCATCCTCTGCTTTCTTGCAGGAGATGTGATTGTGAGCGTGAATGACACCTGTGTCTTGGGGTACACGCATGCTCAAGTGGTAAAGATCTTCCAGTCCATTCCCATCAGCTCCATGGTGGACCTTGAATTGTGCCGCGGCTACCCATTGCCCTTCGACCCCGATGACCCCAACACCAGCCTGGTCACATCGGTGGCCATCCTGGACAAAGAGCCCATCATTGTCAATGGGCAGGAGAGCTACGACCCACCTTCTAACCACGGGGGACACGGTGCCAACAATGTTGGTGGGGCAAAGGAGCCCCGGCCTTACAGCCCCTCGGCGGAGGTGGCCTCTGACGGCTCCTCCCCATACCCCAGTGACGTGGTGACTCTCGCCTCCTCCATCGCCACGCAGCCCGAACTCATCACCGTGCACATGGAGAAGGGCGATAAGGGCTTCGGTTTCACCATTGCCGACAGCCCGTCTGGGGGAGGCCAGAGGGTCAAGCAGATCGTCGACTACCCCCGCTGCCGAGGCCTGAAGGAGGGGGACATTTTGGTGGAAGTGAACAAGAGGAACGTCCAGAGCATGACTCACAACCAAGTGGTGGACCTGCTGAGCAAATGTCCCAGAGGAAGTGAGGTCACCATGCTGGTGCAGAGAGGTATGTACTGGGCGGGTAGAATGAATATGTGATGAGGGTTTGAACGTTCTCAAGATTGTCCCACCTCATAATTAGCATTTAGAACAGTGTGGCTGAGCCAGTCCTATCCATTTAGTAAATGGTTCCCATACTTCCTGTTCCTCTGTATGGGCGTAGATGAAGGGGAGACAGTGAGGCAGTGTAGTTATCATGCTGCTACAGAGTAAACAAGTGAGAACGAGAACTGATTGAACAAATGACTAAATAAGACCGGCTGGTGCAGAAAGCTGGACACGGATGAGTTTATGAGTCTGGCGGATGATGGCTGCCATATTGCCTGGTTTGTATACAAGTCTTGTTCTGTCTGTTGGCCCTTATTTTTTCCTCCTTGTCAGTTTGTGGGGGTGTGCTTGGAGCATGACTTCATCTGCACCAGCGTCCTCTGCTTGTGTCTTTGCCGTATTGTTGAGTGGGTAACTGACACAGTTGGCAATTTTCTGACTTTCCAATCCAAGAAGTTGCCATTTAGCTGAAAAAGGAGATCGAGTCGCGGTGCTTTAGCACAAATGCTGTAAGCATGCACTGTTTAACTTTAACTTTCACCAAGTTGGTGTTGAATTAAGGTTTAGGTTTAAAGAATGAGTAATATATTTGTGTCATTAAGTCACAGGTTATATTTGTAGTGGTGGACTAGAGATTTGTTCCTGAATAGCAGGTATATTGCAAGCGTTTGAATTTTAGTACTGCTGCCATTAGCATCTGGAACATTCCGAATACTCTGCAGAATATGCTGTAATCTTAATAGTCATGAAATTATGATTGATCACAATTATTAGAAATTCACCCACTAGTCACATTGCTTGGTAGAACTGCTTTTGTGTCCATAGCGGAGGTGCTGCAGAGAATGTGGAGTTTCCTGCATGTCAGGCTGAAACTGGTCTTTTAAACACGTTATTGTGTTTTGTTTTGCACAGTGAGCAGTGGCATTCTCGATACCCTCCTTATTGCCAACATCTGTTATACCGTTGAGAACTCCTGGAGAGTTTACTTGATGACAGGCAGCTGCCCACGTTGAAAAAGGTCCCACCACAGCTGCGTTTTGTTATAATGGGTATGTCGACCAATCGTGCAAATTATTAGCGGTTCATTAGCAGAAGGCACACGTCCCGCTGGGCGGTTTTCCACAGCGGCACCAGCACAACAGCAGCCGTCCTCGCCTCACGGAAAAACTGAGCGTGCCTAAAGCGAAAGGTCAGAGGGCGATCAGCGCCATGTGTCCCGCCTCCGCTCCTCGTCGATCGATGATGGCTGATTTGGGCCAGCTGGTGTGAGCCCTGCATTATGTGTCCAGGAGAAACTCAAAGGTCAACAAAAAATGTGCAGGCAAGGCATCAGAACATTCAAGTGAGCATTAGACCAAAAGACATAATGGTAGAATTAAGAATTAAAGGAAGCTAAAATTTCAGATATAATCATTTTTTTGTTATAATTTCAGTGGGAATTGTCACTGATGGTATAAAAGTAATAAAAGTATTTTTTTGGCATTGCAACTTTAGATACCATTTGCAAAGTTATGAAATCATCAAAAAAAAATGTAAAAAGATTAGTGGCACGAAAATGTTTATTTAATATTTCCTGTGTTTTTGGCAAAACATATATCCAGACACACAGATTTATTCTTCATCTGTCTCCAGAGCTGGATAAATCTGCTGCAACAAATCAGTTTAAGCACTTGGCTCAAAGGTACAACTTAAGAGCCCCTCCGGCAAAATAGAAATTTACTGGTCACGTGTCCAGTTTCTGAAACACCATAAATCCTGTTACTAGGCTTATGGTTCATTTGCAAATAGCTACTGTCCAATTAAAAATGAACTGTATCGAAACAGTATCCAGAGAAAGATTTATGGCAGTGTAGGACATGACTGATAAGCACATTTATTACATTTATAGGAAAGGGATTTTTGTTTGGTATTTAGTCAAGCTAAAATTGGTGCATTTTCCTCTCACAAGAAAAAAAAAGAGTACTAATAGATTTCAGTCAGTACTTCCCACTAACGTGAAGGCTACAGTGTACTCTATCAACAATGTATTAGGGTTTTGAAACATTATTATTATTATTATTATTATTATATCATTTTCGACAGCCACCAAGTTTGAAAAGCAATGCGGGAATCTGGGACTGTGTTATGCATCCGTGAACGGCTACATTGGTGGGGGGTGCATGTGTTCTACCGACCTCCACGCCTCTGAAGGCCTGCGATGAGACTTCCTGCTCTCTACTTCCGCCCCAGCACCCTGTCTCGCACGCCGCACGTCTACCTGCTGTGCCCAGAGCTGAGTGACGGCAGTGTGCACAAGGTCTGCTCTGCGTTCCAGCTGCTTCCTATCGAGATGGACGCTTGCACAATGTTGCATCACAATGCGGCTGTCCCGAGGGGAAGTGATCAGGGCTGTCCCATATCTCACTCCTTGTTACCTAAATCTGAAATATCTAGCCAGTTTGCCCCATAAGAATTAATCAAGAATAAGTACGAAATTACAAATAGATAGAACATAATGATGCTCCTGTGAAATTCCTCTTTCCTGTCCAGAGTGGATAGCTATATTGGCATGTGTACAAGCTGTACGTGTGTACAAATTACACGCTGATGCTGGTCGGATCACAAGCTGATCAGAAGAGAGCGGCTGTCCGCTCGCGCTGTCCCTGTGACAGATGGCTGGCCAGTCGGGAGCGGCTCTTTCGAGGCTGACGGTGACAGAGGGCCAACCCCCCACCGTACATGATAATCGAGCCACTAAAAGCTCCTGATTAAAGGCTGCTGGGCGTGACACGATTCCGGTGAGCTTGGGAAGCGCCTCGCCGAGGCGACAGGCTCGCGGCTAATCTTCAGTCGCCGTGGGAGTGAAATGGAGGCAGCCGTGTAAGAGAGAGCCCCTTTCCGCTGCTGCTCCTCTCACATACATCCCCTCTCTGTTTAAATCACGCCGACTTTCTGTGGAAGAGACATGGTTGGTGTTCACGGTTAATTAACCGTACATTTTGGGGTTTCGGTTTTTAATCCCGCCAACTGGCATTCGTGGGCATCGAGGTAAAACCAAGTGGCTGTCATTGCTCCATCTTGGGTTATTGAGCACGGGGTTGCCGTTATCATTTAGAGAGCATTTCATCCACAGGACGTTGAGAAACCTGCTAAATGTTGGGATGAGTGCATAAGAGGGCGGGACTGAGGAGGGGCGTGCTATTCTGTTCACGCTCCATTTGAAGTGGGAAGCGGCGTATTGTTATTGTGGTGCTTTAATTATGGCTGGATGGTGTGTCTGAAATTCAGGAGTAAGTGAAGCATACAGCAGGACCTACATATGACCAGATTATTTCATAAAGAGATGGTATCAGTATCATATGCATGAATATTATTATTCCAATCAGCATAGTTGACCAATAAATGACATAGCATTTTGTAAAAAAAAATAATAAAAAAAAAAGATTTGCTGCACACGCATCTCAGTTATTTTTAGCAATTAAAAATAACCTAGCATGAAAAAAAGAGAAATCCAGCTCTGTCCTCATTAGTAAGAACCTAAATCAATTATAAATCATGTAGGCTGGGAGGGGGTTGTGCAATTACAGGAAATTTTTAGCACATCATGACGTCTGCGACTGGCAGACCACAGAGCTGATATACAGCAGACCCATAACTTATGGTTTTTTAGCTGAACATCTCGTGACAGAGCTGGGGTGAATGGCAGGGTTCAGTGGGGTTACGTTTGGAGCCATTAGGCTGGCTGCCGCCACGGTATAAAGTATCGAGCGGTTTGCTGTGTTTATTCTCTCATTGTTCATCCAGGACAGTAACGGCAAGGAATCGCAGATCGCTAAATTATGGAGAGGCTGTCTGGGTGGCTTGGTAATCATTGTAAAGATCAGCAAAGACTGTAAGCTGTCCTGCTGATTTTGTCCGTCGTCTACATGGAGTTGGAGATGTATGCGCTTGCATATTTTTTGTGGAAGTTTCTTTGTGGAAGTAAATGCAAGAGTTTGACACCAGTGTGACTTTTTTGAGCTCATCGGCAATCGAAATATTTTTCTGTGTTCTGATGTTGGACATCTCTGTGACAATGTATCTACTTATATAGTGAAGATATTACATATATATTACATACATATGAAAGATAGGAAGAAGAGAGCAGAACGTCCCCCACAATGTGATAAAAACCCGTTATTTTGATGCTGCGAGGGCTTTCCTTTTTGTTACGTACAAGGGGAAACTCAATGTTCTAAAAATCTTTGACTGCAATGAAAAAACTAAAAATGCCAGAAGTCTGCTAGAAGGGCTGGGTAGGGGTTAAGGTCATCGTGTTGGGATTAGAGTTTTCCACATAGAAATGATTGGAGTGGTCCTACAAAGATACAATTACAAACCTGTGTGTGTGTGTATAACTGTCTATATTTGTGTGGGAGTTGTGGGGGAGGGGAATGATGCTAACTGCCCACTGTGAAGGGAGGGGAATGGAGCGTGAGTGAGTGAGAAAGAGAGAGAGAGAGAGAGAGATGGAGGGAGAGAGATGGAGGGAGGGGGAAGAGAGAGAGGGCGAGCTGTCTCTGAATGCACACAGCCTTCTCTAGCGAGCTGCTGGGGCTCCGCTGTTTAGAAGATGGTTTCAGTGCGGGGAGAGCTGACTGTTGCTGTTAACGTGATGTTCCGGCTGCTGGACTCGTTCTCTATGGGTAATAGCTTAGATTTCTGATCTCACACATTGCCAGCCTTCGCTGCCGGGGGTGGGGGGGGTGAGGTGGGCTGCCTGATGCTGATAGATCCCCCTGTAACCCCACCCTACTGCCTTCCCAGCATCACAATCCCGCTCACCCCCCCCCCCTCCCAATCCCGGCGCCAGCCAGGCCCCCCGCTCCCAGCCGCTGTTTCCCGGCTGTAGTGCTGATATGGGGAAGCTGTTCTCCCACACCGGTGACTGACTGTCTCCCCCCCTGTCTTTGACGGTGCTTTTCAGGAGCCGTACCTGTGAAGAGGAGCCCAAAGCTGGTGAGTCTCCATCTACCTTCTTGCTCGTGCTCCGTTCTTCTGTCCTTGTAGACTGTGTCTAGATTTATCGGAGATCAGTTTGTAGAAGTATCAGTAAGCCATAGAGATGGGTCATGTTGCATGCTCGAAGAACTGCGGGCCGGTCAGGGGGGGGGGGGGGTGCTGTTCATGATCGGGACTCTGTAGACGTCCCTCAGTTGAAGCACTTTGGGAGGGTGTTTCTGTCAGATGTTATATGATTTTAGCCAAGGCAGAAACAGGAGCGTAACTCTCCCGCACACTCGAGGTGCCTAGGAGTACCGATCTGTGACTTCAGGTGGGTCCTGGGCTCACATCGTCCCCTTGATGCAGGGGAGAGCATGGAAGCGCCTAAGGATGAGCCAGCTTCTTATTTTTTGAGCTGCTTGGAGTCAGGTGATGAAGGGAGGGGAGGGACAGCAAGGCGCAGTCACCCTGTCATCTCCAGTCCTGCTGGGGACAGTCATGTGTTGCTGTCACAGGGATGTCACTTTGGATCTATGTCTTTGTCAGTGGCTGGTAGTAATTTCACCTCAGGTAAAGTATTCTCAGTATGTGCACAAAGTGTGTTCTTGTATGCAGTTGGTGAATGCTATTATAATACTTTTTTCAAGTGTTTGTTCTTATAAAGGAATATGCAAGTGTTTTTAAAAGCCACACGCTTCCGCTCGATTGCGGTCTTTAGTGTTACCTTAAAGGTAGAGGTCGATGATGCAGTCTGACAACGACTCAAAAATGTCTGCAGAATGAATATCCATATGTGTTTATATCCAATGGAATAATGAATTTTGATGAATTTTGTTTTCTTATATGTGAAGCATATTTGATGCTTTTCATACACATTTGCCACAGTATATTGAGGAAAATACAAATTTAAACATTCTTTCATAAACACATTCAGCTTTACAAAGCCTAGCTCTCTGTGAACCATTAAAAAGCAGATGTGTCACTTTTAGTCAAACGCTCTTGGTCTTTTATATTAGGACTCAATTCGCTTTCTGCCAGGAAGGATAATGACAGAAAACGCCGCTGCACAGACGTAGATGCACTCGGACAAAGGCCCCTTTTGGCTGATTCCCCGTGTCACGGCTGACTTTGATTGGCCCGCTGGTTTGTAGTGAGCTGTAGGTGCACACACATGTGAAGAGAGCAGGCGGCACAAACAAAAGCAGAGTTTGCAGCGATGACCTTGTGTGGTTTCTTCTCCCTTTTCACACTCCCTCTGTTGTGTTAACCCCCTCCTTCCACCCTCCTGCTTTTCCTCCCCCGCTCCCTCTCATTTTCTCCTTTATCTGGCCACGCAGCAGCGATTGGAGAGGAAGGACAGCCAGGGCAGTTCCCAACACAGCGTATGCAGCAACCGCAGCACCCACACCGATTCCCCCGGACGCCCGGCTGCCGTGCCGTGCGAGGCCGCTCCCGCCGGGCCCGCCGTACCCGCCGCCGCCCCACCGCCCCTCCCTCCACCCCCCACCCAGCCCCTACCAGGACTGCCCCCACAGGACCCCGGAGACACCGCCGTCCAGAAGAAACCGGACCCCTTCAAGATCTGGGCTCAGTCCCGGAGCATGTATGAAAGCAGGCGTGAGTACACACCGCCTTGCGTACATGGCGACTCAGTCTGGGCGGAAAAGCCTCGGGGGGGCGGCGGGGGGGGGTTTGCTGGCAGCCTGCCACGCGTTTTTAATTGCTGAACCAAAATTGGCTGAGGAGTTTTCAGGCTCTTCCAGCCATAAATCAACAGCTCCTATTTCCAACATAAAGATGGCCAATGTCAGCGAGGAAAACATTACCTTGCGACAGGGTTGCCCAAGTTTCATCAAAAAAATTAATACATTTATTCGGGCAGCTAAAGAGGATGATTTTGATCAATTTACAAAATGAGGTTTCTTTACAAGTCCATTGCTCTCAGAGCACGAAGGCACCAAGGTGTTGCTCTTATGAGATTGCGGTTTGGGGAAACGAGTGACTTTTCTGCTCCTGTTCCACGCTGAACACAGTTGTTGGGAACAAATAAGTGATATTTTGAAGTTTGTGTTTTCTGAGGTTTGGGGAAAGATTACTCATGACATCCTCTGTCAGACAGCCATCAAGGGCCGGATGGGGTGGCAGGATTCAGGTGCGCTTTCATAGTTCTTCCTGCTAGTTCACGTTCACAACCACGCTTCTATTATTCATGCCTGAAGGCAAAGACGGTCTCCACTAGCTGTACCATGAAAGATACATGGAGCAAAGAGACAGAGGGAGCAGGACTGCCAGTGATAGTGCAGGGAGCCTTCGCTGAGGCTGGGGTGAAAACTGGGAGGAGAGACGGGTGGAGTTTGCTAAGCCGTGTTGTGTCTGATGTATTTAAGAAAGAAACAATAATGAAATTGAAGTCTTGACCAGTTGAAAGGCAGTGTTTCTATAGTCCTTGCGCAGATGGGATTCTTTTCCCTCTACCAAGCCCTGAAGTGTGTTAGTGGGGTGGATTCTGTTAGCTATGTCAACCCCAGAATCCTTTTCCTTGCTTACCCCCAGTTAGTAGCACAGAGCCGCAGTGGAAGATAATTACATTTCTCTAGAAATGTAGGTCTGCCGCCATTAAAATATGAAACCTTGGTCTGAGTATATGCCGGGTCGTTTAAAGCTAGTGTAAGATGATCGGTATTTCTTGCCGCAACAACCCCCCAAGGAGCCAGCTGTTGTTTGCGCGGATACGGCCGGTGCGGGGACGGATAGCTGAAGTGCTGGGATGCACAGTGACGATCGTCTGGTTAGCGGGAGGGGCCGTGGGGACGCCAGGAAGGAAATAGGGCTGACGACAGGATAGAGCCATTAGCTACGCTCATCTCCACTGTAGTGGCCATTTTGTCCATTGCAGGGGAAATGGTACGCTCCATTGGCTTGGCCAGGCTGCCTGCCAAGCCGTCTCTTCCTCCCACTGAGCGGGATGGGCTGCAGCTATCAGGGCCATCAGCGCCCGACTTGGCGGTCCTGGAGGTGCACACACAGATCAATAGTGGGCTAATAGTCTGACATTCAGTCCTGCAGTCCAGAAGTGGTTAAGGAAGGATGGCTTGGACCCAACACTGGAAAGGATATGCTACTACTACTAGTAGTAGTAGTAGTAGTAATAATAATAATAATAATAATGTAAATTTACAGAACATTAAAAAAATTGCATCCATCCATCTTCTGCAACCACTTCTTCCTGGCTCTTGTCCCAGGAAACAGGGCATGAGGCAGTGGGCGCCTTCCACTGTAATAGCAGTGCACTGCAGGGCGCTTACATGCAGTCTCAATCACACACTATGGACAGTTTTAGATTATTCGTCTAAATCCACATTTTTGGGCTGATTTAAAAAATCCAGTTCAATGTGACAAATCCACTCATATGCGGTCAAAATATGAACTGTAATTCTTAAAATGGTGGATCCTGATGGGTGGCACTTATCAGGCTGGTGGGAAGCTGCATAGGAAAGTGTAAGTGTAGTAGAAAGGCTGTTATTTCTAGGCATTTTAAATGTAATAAAGACAAAACTGATTTTTTTGGGTGTATTAGGCTGGAAAAAGTACACTTGGAGAAAAATGGCAGCTCAGTGATAAACAAGCACATTCCACACGATGTTCTTTGTGCCAGACACCTGGGGTGCCCGGCGCCAACTTCCGCTTTTCCTATTTCTTAATCCTTTCATCACCGCTTCGCGTAGCCCCACTCTCCTAGCTACCGCTGCCTGCTTCTCCATCTTGTTCTTTGCGGATCGAGGGTGAGAGGGAGCAAATGTAGTCAGAGTGTTGGGGGGGAGCAGAAATGGGCAGAGCGAAGGGGCCTGTTAGCATGTCAGCTTTAACGTTGGTATCAGCACGGCGGCGGAGGAGTATGGGTAGTAGGACAAGAGGTGCCTTGGGGATTATTATATTAAAACTCTATAAATATCCTTCCCGTTTCTGATCGTCAAAAAAGCAAAAATACACATTAAGACAAAACAGTGCCTCACAAAAACTTAGAAGGTGATACATTTACGTTTACACTTTTAGTATTTTTAATTTGCATTTAATACATTACTCAAGGGTTGTCGTTTATGGCAAACACCACTAAGAACTGAAATATATTGCATAAGTCCTCAGAAGTCACTGACTGCTGTTAGTGCCTTGGGCTGCGGCTCTTGTTTGGGTGAGTCTGGCTGTGTGAGTTTTGCTGGAAGCTTCCTTGAGTAGCTTGTGGGGTTAGCTTTTAGACGCGCGCCTTCGATTCTTTACACACATTCCCAGTAGGATTCTCCGTTGAAGTCTGTTAAAGACCACCATTCTTTAATTCTTAAACCAATCCTTTTTAGAGTAAACGTCAGCAAAAGTCTGCCCTTGCCCTTGAACATGTCCAGATCTTAGAAAATTTTGAAGGGTTTGAATAGAATACTGAGGTTTTTTTTTTTTTTTTAAGTACACCGTTTTGTGATTTCGCCACAGAGGACATTACTTAATCAGAAATCTTTTGCTGGACATTGGACATGATGCAGTTTGTGCTCTAAATTTTTCAGTGCCCGATTTCCAGGAACAGGATATTTTCCTGTGGCGGAAGGATACGGGATTCGGATTCCGGATTCTGGGAGGCAATGAAGCCGGGGAGCCGGTGAGAAAAGCCTTTCTGTCTCAGCCCACATTTTCTCCCATGTAATTGGCTGATGAAATATTAACTTGTCCATATCGTTGTAGGCACAGAGTCCATTTATACAGCCATTTGCATTAATGCGTGACAAAACCGTATTCCACATTTAAGTAAGACGCTTGGAAGCTATTCAATGCATCCCCAGGTCTCATCTTAGTCTTTATATTCTTCTATTTCCATTTCTAATTTTAAATTCTCTAATTACTCCTTGCATCACATAATCCCTCTTCACGACAGTTTCGTCTTAGTTTGCCGTTTTCAGTTGAGCTCAGTGTCACCGCTCTTGCGCTACCAGATATACATCGGCCACATTGTGAAGTATGGCGCTGCAGACGAGGACGGCCGACTGCGATCGGGTGACGAGCTGATCTGTGTGGACGGCACGGCGGTGGTGGGCAAGTCCCACCAGTTGGTGGTGCAGCTGATGCAGCAGGCGGCCAAGCAAGGCCACGTCAACCTGACTGTCAGGCGCAAGATTGGATATGGAGGTGAGGTCACCCTGCGGCCTGTGCTTGTGGCTGGTCTCAGGAGAGGCGGGGCTGGTCAAACATCCCATCCTGAAACCAAAGGTATTAATATGAAGTTGATGAACCCATTGTTGCTATAATGGGGCGACTCTCAGTGCCAGGAATGTGAGGATTGTACTTGTGGTCTTGGCTAGACCATTCTTGCTAACTTGCGGCGCAATGAATCATGGGATTGCCCTCGGATGCAGCCAATGTATCCTTTTCATTCGGGGCGGGGCACGAATGACTTCTGGGGATATTCACCATCCTCTGTACTTCTGTTCTTGAGTATTGGACCTGGTCTTCGGCAATGGAAGATGATGTAAAACGGGTACACAAGAACAGAAGTACAGTCTAGCACGCAGATTGAGATTCACCCATGGACTTGGCTTTTTATTGGATGCTGGAACATTGCTTGTGGGATTTGCCACCATTCAGGTCCCCATCTGAGAGCTTGTGTGGGCTCCCATTTCTCAGTCTGACCCTCACAATGGCTTGAATTGCCACCGCAGCTCTAGCGGGCAGAAACGTCCTGTGTTGGTGATGAGTGGGAAGTCACCAACCTCTCCTGTGCAATCACCCATCGTGCTGCTAATCTTTCCTGCTAATCGGATTGT
>JAODUD010000107.1:23791071-23801074 GCA_026784285.1 Stomatorhinus walkeri
TATATTATTGTTTGTGTGTGTGTGTGTGTGTGTGTGTGTGTGTCTCAGGGCTATATTAAGATTGTATCCAAGGCTGGTGGAGTTTCTGTTCCCTCTGTCTGGTAGTGGAGATGCTGTTTGCCCAGCTCTTCTGCCTCTAAATCATCCCTCCTGAATGAACTTTGACTCCCGGGACTTCTAGTCACATTTAGTAAAAGGTAGATGTGCAAAAAATAATCGATGAAGGCTTATTTACTTTAATTTTAGAGGGCTACAAATAAACAAGCCTATTTTTGTCATGGTTATCAAAATCACGTTTTATAATGTTTATGTTATTATTTAGTACTTTTCCTTCCAGCCGTATCATTGGGAAAATAAACAACCTATTTACTGATATTAATGTCTCCGTCATCTGAAGTAGCATAAACAGCAATGTGTGTGACCTCTGGACTGGTTTCTGTTAATTGTTATGTTATTGAAAATACTATAGAATATAAGCATTTTCCCCATTCAAATGTAATACATATTAAATAAATGCCTCCGACTAATTTGACATTAATTTGTCTGCTCTAACGGCTGTGGTTTAGTGTACTTTGAACACTACATTTACTACACCCAGCACCGTTGATGAAAAAAATGTATTTTAAAAAGACACTTCAGTGAGCATTTATGAATGAATATCAGAACCCTGTAGCAAAAAAATGAGAATGTAAGTCAAAGTAAGCCTTTTAATTAACATTTGCCTGAGATTGGCAGATATCTCCTGGTTTAATACGACTAAATAAATTTGACGCTAAGACTTTCAACATGTTATATAGAATAATTTTATCCATTTCGGGGCCTTTGTAGTGTACCTCTAGGGAGCCTTACCGCAGTGTTGCAGCAAAGCAATAACTGTATTCTCAGTATGAAAAAATATGTGCAACATTGGCTTCTTAGTTCATAATCTTGGAGATTTCTCTAATATAATGTAACAGATAAGAGCTCGTGCTTTTTGATTGCAGGAAACTTTTTGTTTGTGAGGGTAATTTCTACCTGGGGCTTCAGATATATTTAGGTTTGCTTAACACTGATTACGGTGTCTCTTTCTTTCAATTATATGATATAAATCTAGATACATGGTGTACGATACAACGTACAAAAAAAAAAACATATTAAACGCAATGATTCAATATACAGTATTTTTATTCAGCTTTACATGCATTTTACAAATTATTAGAAATTCATATGCAATATTATTCAAAATGTTTTTTTCTTTAAAATACGAGTACTGCTCTGTACTACAAAACCATTTGAGTCTCTAGGTAACTGAAAATGACCTTAACATGGAAATATATTGCAGTAATATGCGGTAATAGAGATCTGTTTCCTTCAGTGTTTGAGCCAGATTAGGGATTCTAATCTCTTCATCTCTAGTTTAAAAGAAGCACACTGTAGGACAGAGGCTTTGATGTTTACCCGAAGCAGGAAATGGTGAAGCTTTAGGCAACCTTGGTCAGCACGTCTTCATCGTTCCGTTCTGTCTCACCCTCTCTCCTCCACCCTTCTTTACCTTTTTCCCTCCCAGCCTACATCGTTCAATAAGAGGGTTATCGTCAATGTTTTGCAACAACCCATTTAAGCACTGAGTTGAAGGCATGAGGTATTCAAGCTTAGTGCTTGGAGGATCCTCTGATCCAGTATTTTGGGTGTTTAGTGCAGTGATTCTCAACCTTCCTGCACTGCACCCCAATTTTTACCATGCCAGCTCAGTCGCAACCCTGTATCAAGTATCGATTTAAATTAATGCTATGAGCAAGCACACAGTACACTCTGCAATTTACGCCAATCAAGGACTATCGCACAAATCTGATTGGATGTGCCAGTGAATTTTAAATTAAGCATCTGTGGTTTGGCTTCTCAGATTGGTTGATGGTTCAGTAGTTTTGCATTAAGCATTTGCAGACCCAAGACCCATTTATATAGGTGAATTCTAGGACTCGGCTGGGAAATCTGCCGCGCGACCTTTTCCGAACTTGCCATGACCCAAATTTGGGTCACGACCCACGGGTTGAGAATCACTAGTGTAGTGTAAGGTGCAGAGTTTTCTGCTGCATTTATTTGGGAAGCATCTGCACTGACATCCACAAAAATGCAAAATTTCTCTTAAAGCTTCCTGAAATATATGTAAAAATTCCTAAATCGTTCATTTAACAGAGTGATGTCATTTCATTCATGACTTCCAGCCACTAATATAGTACAAAGTGTCCTGTCAATGAAAGTGCCAAAATAGGAAATAAGTGTGTTTTATACCCGAACTATTACAGTGTGGTCAGAGAAACTGACTGGGCTAGGAAGATTGTTGTATAAATGAAGAAAGCTGGCTGTTTGGAATGAGTTCAATGCTCAATGATAATTATCGCAGTGCATCAGAAGGGCATGTTGAGACATCCTAGGACTGAATATTAAACCCTGTATATAGTCAGAAACTAGTCTGATAAATGTAGTGCTTGCAGCACTGGAGGTAGATCATCTGAAAGCCCAGATCTAGCAACACTGTGTTTCGAAACAGCTGCAGCACTGCTCAGGTACAGATGCCCTGCAGAAATTCATGCAGCCGCCTGCGTCGCCGCGTAGAGGCGTCTGCTGGGAGTGTGGAAGTCCTTGTCCAAATATCATTAACAAATACGGGCCTGACTGGCAAAGCCAAACTCCCAGAGACTCTCATTAAGCAAACTGCTTTAGCTGATTAAATCAACTGACAGTTGCTTGAAGATGTCCTGAAGATGTTTATCGGGCTTGGCATGAACATAAGATATTGGTCACAGAAAGCTGAGAAATGCTTTAATCGAGTGATTCTCTCTGTGGAGATGGAATAGCACCAGTAGACTTTGTGCCACTATTTGTGGGCCGTGTCACCAGCGCTGTCCAGTACAACATTCATCCTACCCAGTACAGGCTCAGTGACCTGTAGGCTCAACGCCTCTTCCATAAAGAAGATGCCATGTGCTGTTCATCATCTTCTGCTTCTCCTCCTCCTCAAAATGTGTTCCAACCAAAGTATTTTTAGTTACAATTTTTTAAATTAGGTCTTATTTTAATACTTTTTTTTTCAAAATCATCTTATTATTATCCTGTTTGTGGTGGTGACTTAGGTATGTCTTCACGTTAATTGGGTTTGTTCCCTTAAGCTTTGCACCACAAACTCGACTCCTTACGGTCACAACAGATTTGCTCTTACTACAGCTTGCATTCTACTCAAAATGGTTCTACATTTTGCTTTCACCTTTGCATCCTGCATGTTCACATTGAACCTAATCCCTTTGTGTCAAACACGGTTTTATCTAGTGGGGGGGGTGCATAATTTTGTGAATTTGAGATGCTTAGCATAAGCTACCTTGACTGTTGATTATTTTGAGGAAAGATGTCATGGGCCAATATTGGTTGACTCAAAAGCCGAAGTAAAAAAAATAGAAAGCACTCATTTTTCCATCCGTTTTTTTTTTTTTTTTATCAGTTATGGTTTTAGATTCATTTAAATTTTGTTTCTTTGTCTCTATTTCAGTCTGAGCTAACGATAATAACCTTGGTCCCAATATGACAGAAAAGTGAGCCGGCTGTTTCGCAATACTTTTTGCGAAATTACCTAATTTCTAGTTTACCATGGGTGGTACCCCTAGGATGCCTCAGCTTGGAGCGGAGGTACATTCTCAGCCAAATAAGCCTGCAGCATATGTGCAGATGTACATCCGTGGTTTCCTGCAGGCACCTGCGCACTTTCCCTGTGGCAAGAATTCCAGCAGCACAGCGCGGACGAACACATTGCATGTAAACGTTTGTTAAAATGTTTAGCAGAATAACAGGCCTGATAATGTGGTTCCTGCCTACATTCTCTCTGCTTTGCATGTGTGTTTAATCCCAAGAACGAGTCGAATGCATTTATCAATGTTTTTCAGTGGTGGTGTGATGCCAGGCAATTGCTATTTCTTTGCTACTTTCGTGTGCACAAGGAAATTGTGAGTTCAGTCCGGCGCCATCTTCAGCTCAGAATCAAAAAAATCTTCCACACACGCATTAGTAGCTTTGTCATGGACTTAAATTGCTTACATGTAAGGAATCTATGGACCCATGAAGATCATAAAGCCTTATTAGGGGGATCTCATTTAGATTTTGCTGGTGGTGAGACACCTTTGAAACAGACATGAGGTAAAATTGCGGTAATTAACAAGTAATAGCAACACTGAAGAGATACATGGAGTTTGCTCAGCATGAAAGTACGAATCGTGCGCCCTATAGTTCCCAGTACTGAACAATCTGCTAATCGAGTTATAATTTACAAGGAAATCTGTCTTATAAACCAGATGTAAAATGAATTGGAAAAGGAGGCCTGAGCTGGCATCAGGATGATCTGCTGCTGTGTCTGAGGCCCCCAGCCTAATGTCTTTTCAGGATCTCCATGGCAGAGGGCCCCCCCACTGATCTTTGCTTGTTGCCAGATGCTACTTTTAGGTTCTTACCCGGATGCAAACGACAGGCGAGGAGGCTGTAGGTATGAAGTCATGCGAGCTGCGGATGTCCGTGACATTCTGTGAGTGCTGCAGATGACGTGCGAGAGCGGTTTGTGCTTAGAGCAGCCATCTTACGACGGCTCCCCTGGAGCAGAACAGCTTTCTTGCTTGACGGCCCTGGGGGGGGCGACGTGCCGTTTGCCCTGATATTTGTAGCCTTGTTAGCGGGCTACAGCTTGCTAAGGTTTATCAGACGGGTCCTCAATGCTGCTCCTGCTCTAAAGCGGCCCTCGTTACACGCCTCGTGTTTTACGGTTCGCCAAGGCCGGCCCAGAAAGCCCACTTTAATGCACTGCAGAGATGCCGCATATGGCTGGGCCTCCCCGGGCCCTGTGCTGACCCGAGCGATTCACAGCCCTTAGTGTATTACGAGCGCTTCGTCAGCAAGAACACATGAAGGAATGAGTGCACGGCTTTGCTCTCCAACACTATTTTATACATCCCGTAAACTGTTGTCATTACTGTAAATCAAGGCTGCTAGCATTTCTAGCAGAGATGCCCAACGCTGCTGGAGGAGATCTGCCACCCAGCCGAGCTTAGAGGCTGCTCTTATTTAACACACCTGATAAAGATGTTAGTGTCTTAAATTAGGACCCTAAGTTCTGCTGGTAGATCTCTGGGAGCAGAGATGGGCAGCTATGCTATAAATGCTAGTAGACTAAGATTAAGCGTCCTTGTATGCATAATTACCAGTAAAAATTGGTTGAGCTTTAATTTGTTTGCTATATGAGTAGCTGGCTTTGTGGAGACGGCTTAAATGGTGGCTTGTGAGCTTCTGCATCATTTCTCTGTTCCGGATTCCTGGCTCTGCTTCTTCACCCTTGACAGCTAAAGGGCACAAGCAAAACAATCTTACACAGACACAGCCAGAAATTATCTTAATGCTACGTCGTTCGTACGTTCTATCTTTTAACATAAAGCGTACGAAAGACATAGCATTAAGAAGGCTCCGGGAAATTCATCCCTGGTTTCGCTGAAATCCGCCACTGGTCATCCAAAAAGCGAGTGGTTTTAATAACCTTCTAATGAAAAGGCTGTCTAATCACCTCAGTGAATTGGTGTCCTCAACATGAGGAATTCATTTATTGCTGTCATATAACATTGCGGCAGCCTTTGCCTGGAAAGGATCCTTTAAATCTCTGATTTTGTGTGATAAAGCAACTTTTTATCAAGCTTTCAAGTTCTTCTCTTGATTGAGCATTCAGCCCTCAGGTCACAGTTTGTTCTCTGTGTAATATATAATGTGAAATATATTAGTGTAGATGCATGCCTTCATATTATAATCCCAGTACACCTCACGAATCCCTGTATACTGTATATATAACTTTATACTGAATTGTCTGCTAAGCTGTAATGCATTTGATACAGTAAATGTTTTAACTGAAATTACGAAAAGGCTAGGACAGGGTTGTCATTGGCTCTGTCCGTAGGGACTGCTTTAAAAGACAGAGAGTGATATGGGGAGAGAGTGCACACTTGCATGGCACACTCCCCTCACACCTTCCTGTCACTCTGATTGGAAGGAGCATCAAGATTCCTGACCATGCTGGTCAATAAGAGTCTGCCGGTGTCTTTGATAAGATGCTCCAGGGATGCCGTATTGCCCCCGGGATCACGTGCGGAACACACTCCTGCAGGCAGGCACGTGCTATGATCGCTTTGTCTGAGGTGGAACAAGCCAGAGCTTTGCTGTGCTCCATCTCGCCATACGCTACCCTAAGCAAAAGACCATGTGCTCACAGATCTATGTGCGGTCCATTGTCTGGACACATGTTATAGATTCATAAAGATGAACGTCTGCCTCATTCTGCAAGGGTGGTTTGCACTTTGAAACCAGGAAGACAGCACAGAACTGTGCCTCCTCATAAACACTATGGCACCAAGACTAATGTTAAATCACAGCAGCTAAACAAAGTGGTACTAGGGGGGTAACCCTCAAAGTGTTTGCTTCTTTAGGTACCATACAGTAGGTTCCAAACCCAGGGACTTGACAGAGGCTGGCATTAGACCACTAGATGATCTGATACCCTTGTAGGTGCTCCCTGTAGAACCTTTTGCAATTTCTGTAATGAAGAAAATCAGCTGAAAGTGTTAACTAACCTGTCCATTATTAGACATATTTTTTTACTTTTTCATGCCATGGTAGGAGTAATACTTAAAAAACACGGTGGCAAACAATGGCTATGGGCAAACTCACTATACATTTAATAGATGTACATCTCTCTTAGAAATCCCTTTTAGGTCCACCTCTTGTTAGATGAGGTGTCACCTACACCCCTGATCTCTCAAGATAAAAGCAAAAGCATGCGTCTGTCTAGTGGATCCGTACTTATCATCAGTGCTTGTCTTGTAGCCCTTTTCAGCGAGAGACGTATCGCTACAGCAAGGAGCAGAATGTCGAGTGGGGGGGGGGGGGATGTCCAATAGGAGGGGTAATATGGGAGGGGTTTATAACGAGGATTTATAATGTTATCTGATACCCTAACCCCAACTCTAGCCATAAACTCCTCCTACTCCTCCTGATAAAGATAAACCCCTCTTACTTGATGTTGTCCCTCCCTCTTGACGTTGCCCCTCCCACTTGACAATTGGCTCCTGCTTATAGCAATACATTCTTGGTTTCGGCGGCTTTGCCCTGACTATGTTAGAATGTGCATTTCTCTTACACCAGGGGGCGCTAAGAGGAGGGAATTTATAACGTGTTTGAAATGAAATTTTGCCTGTTTCTAAGCTGATCGACTTACATTTTGCAAACGCATAGAATGCCATAGATGTCTGTTTTTGCATAGAAAACCATTGCAGCTGCATCGCATTTAGTATCATTTCTGGTTTTTAATTGTTGACTCCATTTTATAGCGTAAATCTATAGCGTGCACTAATGAAAACATGCGAGTACTGATTATTAGGAAATGTATTTTGTGAGATCAATTTAGTGACGTAATGTTATTTGTAAATATCAGGATAATTCAAAACGTGAAGTAGATATATGATTCAGATATATGACGCAGATCGCGAGATTTCCGTGCTTCTATCTGTATATATCTTTCGAGTGGTCTTAAATTAGATTTTAATCTAATTTTTATTACTGAACTGTGATTACCATTTGATTTTTTATGTCTATTATTATAATTCTCCGATCATCTGGACGGTATGCCAAAACTGATATATGGCAGTCGTATGCGTAGTAAAAGCAGACATATTCAGAAAAAGAAATAAATAGAGATGGGTTGTAGGAACTCCGAGGAAAGACAGACGCGATCCGACAGAAGCAGCTTCCTCACCACCGCCATCTGGATCGGACTTACTGCCGTTACTTGTTGCACAGAATGAACTGCTTTATGATGCCTGTTCCTTGACTTACGTGAAGTATGATTTATATCTCTCCGCATTCCATCATATATTGAGATACCTAAGCTAAATTACTAAATTTCAACGTTTTCATGTAGCCTACGTTATTTCTAAATATTAATATTATGTAAAAACCCAAAGACCACTGTGCTGGTCCAATTTACTGTCCATTTTGCAAGAAAGGAATAGTTTTGTTTGAATGTGGTGAACAATGTATTTAATGGCTTTTAAGATTTTATGGAGCTTATTAGCAAGGTAGCATAGTCATTAAAAACGAAAAATGAAACCATCTGGTGTGTTTGGCCCTGTATATTGATATGCTGAAAGGTTTGATGTCTTTGTATTGTGGGCTAAGCTCAGTTTGTGCCGCCACAGGTGTGCTTTTCACATCAAACAGCTAAACCACTGCATAAAATGAGAAATTACGAGATTATTTTATTGTGAATTAAATAATACATTTTGTTTTTCTGGTTTTACAACTAGTTCCCTCTTTTTTGTCTGTGAACGGGGACTGTCTCACTGCAGCACTTCCTTCCTGCTCCTGGCTGATGTGTCAGGGCTCGTGGGATGCAGCGCCGCTTCATCACTCCCTTATTCCCGTATACTCTCGTATACTCTCGTATACTTTGTAACTGTGTTGGCTTTTGAATTTCTTTTTTGTCAGTGGAATGACACTTGAATTTAGCAGGATGCTAAGGCTGTGTCTTGTCCCCTTTCTGCTTGATGCCCAAGGGGCTATAGGAGGTGGTCCACAGACCGCTGGCCCCTGCCCCGCCGGTCCCCAGCCTGACTCAGATGAGCTGCGCATCCCCGTCACCAGGCATGACGAATCCGACAGCGTGCGTGCCACACCACAGAAGCCAGCATGGCAGCCTGCCCTCGTGCAGACAAGACAGGGAGGCAAATTATTTGTTAGTTGGGTGCCATCAGAGTTTTCAGGTTACGAGACTCCTTCCCATCATATATGGGATTTAACCCTCAGTGGAATTACTCACGTTTAAATGCCGATATTGTGAAGGGCTATCATGTTCGATGGCAGGGAACCTGCTCCAGTGGCCTGGTGTAATTGTAGATAAATTCATTACTGTCGGTGAGAGCAGTAATCTCCCACACTGGGTTTGTATTTATATTAATGAGACCCACCCACTGATATGCTAATCGGCAATTCATTTACGGCAAGAATCGTTTAAACAAAAATAAAAACAAACCAATACCGGAATTGTGAAAATTGGCTGAAAGTATTCGTGCTTCTATAAAGATGCATTTGATTGCCTTGTAGTTATACATAATACATGGCTTGTATTTCTGGTAACACTGATGCTGTGAGATTTTGAATTAAAAAATACCACTGAATAAATCTAGGGAGACCCATCCATCCATCCATAAGCTGCAGCCCAAACTAGAATGCAAAAGCAGTGCATTCTTAATATATCCTGAAGACAACCACACATTTGAGTGAATCTGCCCTACATTGACTACCTCAGCAGCGCCATCCTGCTTTTGGGGTTTAGACGAATGGGAGATGATAGCATGCCAGCGTGGTACCTGCTGGTCGTGACCCCGGGTTCGAACAGTACGTGTCAGGCTTGACCGATGCCTGCGAGGAGAAAGGCGTATGATGCACTGCTGCTCTACCTGCCGCACTGCATGTCATCGATAAACCGGGAACAGTGTAAAATCGGAATGTGGTATAGCGGTTTAGCCTGCGTGACCCGTGCCACAGCGGCACGCGCTAGGTCACCACTCTGTGGGTAAATAATAAGTACTGCTTTTAATGATCTGCACTGAAGGTAAACCTGTGGTGAACTATATATGAATTTGGAAAGGGACCGTTGTAATTTAACCTATTTCATGGACCAGGTTACAAACAGCGATCGCCAACAAACTGGATTGTCTAGTAACTTTTTAGCATTATTCATCTATTTGGACACTAGCAGTCCGTTAGTAATTTCGTACACTTCGAAACACATTGCTTATATATTTTGCCATAAATACAAGAAAAAAGTATGTTGACTCTCACCTCTGAATGTTTGCCCTGGTTCCATGGGTTTGGAGTTTGAATGTTCTCTCCGTGGTGGAGTTTGAATGTTCTCTCCGTGGTGGAGTTTGAATGTTCTCTCCGTGGTGGA
>JAODUD010000107.1:23848472-23862473 GCA_026784285.1 Stomatorhinus walkeri
CTGACTCCACATTTTCAACATTATTGTCAACATAATATATAATTTAATCAATTTGTAATATATCATTTATATAAATTATATAAATTGATGCATTTATTGACCATAAATTACCAAACAATGCTGTTCTGTTTCTGTATTTAATGCATCCAAATTGCCTGCCAAACAGTTCCTGGAACTATCTGACGTTTACATGAACAATGTGACAATCAAGTATTTTGAACATCCTTTCGGACGCTTCATGACTTTCAAACCGGCTGCCAAGTGAGTACAGGCTGTAACACGAAATTCATCACGTTGCTGCAGCGTCTTGTGTCATAAAAATTTATGAAAAGTTTGATTTTCATTTCTCCGTCATCCCTTGGTGCATGATATTCTTCATTGCTCTATTTAGGGGGTATAGCCAATCTTATCCCCAAAGGGCCGGTGTGTATGTGGGTTTTCACTGCAGCTCCCTAATTATATTACTGATTAGAAGACTGATCAGCTGAGGAGTCATCACACCTGGTTTTCAACATCTCACCTAAAGGTTACCCCAAAAACCTGCATAAACACCTGCCCTTTGCGGGTAAGATTGGCCACCCCTGCTTTATCGTCCAGGTTTCAACGTAAGCGATGGCCTAACAGCCCAGGGCCAGTAAAAAAGTATGTTGGACAAGTTGATTAGCCAGTTGCTGGCCCATTCAGGCCAGTGACTGTCTTGCCGACAATCACAATCACAATGTAGCATGTTGAAGGCAAGATACTCAGCAAGCTGACGTGTGCTAATATAACTTTGCTCATAAATGACCGTAGGCACAAAATGTGATTGCGTCATATGACGTCAAACAGCCAGTCAGGTAGCAACCAAGCCTTATTATGTATATGTTATGCCACATTAACTATCTGCCTTAAGCATAGCTACACCAGCTACCTAGCTAATATGCTAGCCTGTTTCAAGTTGTGTCTGTTGCAATGCAAATACAAAAATATGGAAATACTTACACAACCATATTCCACATCTCTGTTGGTGCTCAATGGTGCCTGGCTGCTTTCGTTCTTATTCATAATGGCATATGTCATGATATGCAATCATCATGTTCAAACAGCAGAAGATAAGAACAGTTTGAGAACAATCCATAGTAACCTAGGGAGTGTTTGTATAAATAAAGTGACATTCTATTGTTTGACCTGTTTTTATCTAGGCAAGCTGCCTTTATGAGGGGGCTGGCTCTTTTTCCAGTACAAAGCACCGGCTTCTTAAAGGTATTTGCATGCAACATTTAAACGCCACCCTGTGGTTGCTTGCACTGTAAAATGAAAGTGATCTTTCACCGAAAGTGGTTTGATAAACGGTGAATATATTACTGCTAACTGGTGTACCAGTTCTTTCAATGATACATGTGCTTATGCAGTTTTTTTCTTTTCATTGCACTCCTATGTATATAAACAAATAGCCCTTTCAGTGTAGTTTAATAGGACACTAAACTACACTATGTTGCAATATTAAACTATCTGGGATACTAAACATGGCAAAAAGTTCTCTTATTCCAGTATTAACAGCATTCACATTTTCAACCTGTTACCAACATATACCTGTTGGACAACATCTGATAATATGACAAATCAACACACATACAGACACACATTAAGCTTAAATTGATTGTGTGAAATTTTACTGTAACTAGATGACAATTGTATATATATAATTCTGCTCAAGGCCACCAAACTCCTGGATGATGTCGTTTTCAATATTCAGCTGAACAGAGCAGTGCTATATTGAGAAGCCTTGTGGGCGTGTTAGCGCAATGTACCCTACAATGTGTGATAGAGATCTAGCATTTTAAAGCTTGCTCAGTGCCGTTGTCTTTTCTTGTGCTTCCTCATGGAAAAGCGGATGAATGAATGAAATTATGATGCTTTAACTGCCATTTTTCACAAGTGTGAGAAGAGATAGATTAGAATTCCTTAGTTTTTCCATATTCCATCTTGCACTCCTTTATGACAGGCAGAAATATACAGTTGATAGTGAAGCTTGGAGCTTGAGTACAAGATCTGGCACCCCTTGAGCATTTAGTGGTGGTGGTGGGGGGGTTAAGGTTCTGGCTGAAGGGCCCAGTAGAAATGTAACTATTCTGCTGAAGACGGGATATGGACTAGCAACCCGATGCCAGGCTAAGAGGCCTGAGCCATGGAACATCTCACCGTCCTCCAAGGTAAACAGTGGTAAAATACTTCAGATCATTATGGTATGTCACAGTAGTATATGAAGATAGTTAATATTCTGCATCAGAGTGAATGGAATTTTCATTTTCTTTATTTGTCTGTTCACCCATCCATCCATCCAACTCTGGCCAAGTTTATGGATTGGCCTGGAGTTTGGGGTTGAAAGGAATAAATTAGTAAGATGCTGTAGGTATTTAAATCAGATGTCTGCCCCTGAGAAAAGCATTAGCCTCAAAGTAGTCAGTGTGTATACAAACTGACTATACATCAATCAACCATAACATTAAAACTGTATACCAGGAACACTCCACAAGACCTGCTGCTTTGCAGAAGCTGTGACCCAGTCACCTAGCCATCACAATTTGGCTCTTGCCAAAGTTGATCAGATCCTTACATGTGCTCATTTTCCCTGCTTTGATCCCCTCAACTTCAAGAATTGACTGTGCATTTGCCTGAAATATAATGGTATCCTTCACTGGTGCCGTTGAAGCAAAATAATAAATGTTGTTCACTAGTAGACCCAGTGGTTTTAATTCGATAGATGTATGCTGCATAAGTAACAATGTATTGGTAGCACTTTACGACAGGCACAAATACTTAGTAATAACTCATTTACCACTGAAGTACAAATCATGAAGAAATCATGAACAAATATTGCTACTTGTATAAAAGATTTATCATTATTCATTAATGATGAACAAACATGACATTATTTTATGGGTTATTTGTTACTTGTTCCTTCAGTATTTCACAAGGGTTTACAAAATAAACAGATATAGCAACAAATATAGTGATATCATTGGAATGAAGTAAGCGTCATGATTCATTAATGATGAATTAACATAAGATCAGTATGTAACTAAGACTTCATCTGTGGTTAACTAATACATAAGTAGTAGGATAATGCTATTTGAGCCGTGTCAAATAAAGTGTTACCAAAGTATCTTTTACTATTATCATCTTTAATTATTGGTACCGTTACCACTTATGTCAATCGTATACATAATTCTTCTTCCAGTTAACCTTTTGCATTGTGGCCTTTTATATGTGTAAGGTACTGGATGCCTAAATTTCCTTCTGGATCAATGGAGTAAGTAAACGTAGTAAGTCTCGTCTGGTCTCACCGGATAAGGCGCTGTAGGGAGCCGGACACAAGGGGGCAGCACCATGCATTTCGATCTATATTTCTGCTTATAAAAAAAAAAGCAGTAGGAAGAGGACACTCACTTCCGGTGTAATCAAAAGAGGAGATAATGCTGCTGAGTTATATGAAATAAGGCATTTAGTTTTTTACCCCTCTTTTGTCATATTTTGCATGTAGAAGTGGTCTTCGTAGATATAATTTGTCGAGTCTGTTCATAGCAGCAATTAACAAAGTTTTCTAAAATGCCGTTAGAAAATCTGGAGGAAGAGGGTTTGCCTAAAAACCCCGATCTGCGGATCGCCCAGCTCAAGTTCTTGCTTACGATCGAAGAAAACAGGCAAGATGTGGAAATTAAAACGGAGCTTATGGAGGCGATCAAACATAACAGTGAGTACAGAAGCATGAAATTCCATTTTATTTGGGGACTGGGGGAACAGATCGCTAACTTTGTTTCCTGCCTCAGAGATTTGCAGCGTCATTTTAGGTCAGAGTAAATTGCCTCTGAATGTTCACAAAACCTCGGCCTGCCGAAAAGCTACTTTATGAAACTAGTAGCGAAAAGGTTTGAATTAACATGGAACCGAAGTACCGTGGGCAGGTTCTGTAATTTGCTACTTGGGATGCTTGTGCTGGTGTGATTGCGTTTCGGCTTTGTTAGGGACTCTGTCTGCAATGGGGCAGATGCATCTGATGCACTTGCATAGATTGTGTAAAAGTTGTCAAGCTCCCCTGTTAGTCATCGTTCTTCCTGTTATCTGCCTGCGTACGTTTACTCCAGACATGGCACCTTACTACGAAGTTATCTGCAAAGAGCTGAAGTGGCAGGTGGACACCGACCTGTTGAACAAAATGAAGAAGGAGAATGAGGAGGTGCAGAAGCGCCTGGACGATGTTCTGGAGGACGCCGAGAAGAACCTCGGCGAAAGTGAAATCCGGGACGCAATGATGGCCAAAGCAGAGTACCTCATTCGCATTGGCGACAAGGTGGGTACTAATAGCAGCTACTTCATGTGGTCACCCATCAGCATAACATGTTAGGCCGGTTTTTTGCTGCAACTTCCCAATTAATTACTAATTAGAGGACTGGTTAGCTAATAAGTCCTTACCTGGGTTTGAACAGCTGACCTAAGGGTTATCCCAAAAACCTGCATACACACCGGCCCTTTGTGGATGAGATTGCCCACCTCTGCGTTAGACATTACTTGTTTTATAAGTGAAAATCCTTATCAAATTTGTTTTTCTTTTTATCTTCATATAGGAAGGAGCACTGACAGCATTCAGGAAGACCTATGACAAGACTGTTGCTCTGGGACATAGATTAGATATTGTTTTTTACTTGCTGAGAATTGGGCTGTTTTACATGGATAGCGATCTCATAATAATGAATACTGAAAAAGCAAAAAGGTAAGGCGAATTTGATATCGATATATACACACCTGTACATGTACAGTAAAGTGTTTACCTTAAACCGTTGCTTAATGTTTCCTTCCCCATAGTTTAATAGAGGAAGGTGGTGACTGGGACAGGAGGAATCGTTTGAAAGTATACCAGGGACTCTACTGTCTGGCCATCAGGGACTTCAAGGAGGCTGCAGAGCTCTTTCTGGACACCGTGTCCACGTTCACCTCCTACGAGCTGATGGACTACAAAACCTTTGTCACGTTCACTGTGTACGTCAGCATGATAGCGCTGAAGAGACCGGACCTTCGGGAGAAGGTATGTGGGCGTACCTGGCTGCAGCTGGGGCTTACGTAGGTCCTCTGCTGGCTTAGCGACAAAGGTCAAATCTAACAACCGGCCCTCGTATGTTTAAATTGCAGGTAATAAAGGGTGCAGAGATTTTGGAGGTGCTACACAGTCTTCCCTGTGTACGCCAGTACTTGTTCTCTCTGTACGAGTGCAGGTATTCAGTGTTCTTTCAGTCCCTGGGTGAGTAAACAGCATTTTCTTTGCATTAGTTCAATGTGTCAGACCCTTAAAGCATAAAATGGCTGTCTGACCCAGTGAACTCCAGGTGTATGAGCTGTGTCTTGGCTTATGCAGCTGCAGTGGAGCAGGAGATGAAGAAAAACTGGCTCTTTGCCCCTCATTACCGCTTCTACGTGCGTGAGATGCGGATCCTGGCCTACAGTCAGCTGCTCGAGTCCTACCGCTCCCTGACACTGGGCTACATGGCTGAAGCCTTCGGCGTTAGTCCAGAGTTTATTGACCAGTAAGTTCCTGCTCATGCTATTGAATTGTTCATAAGGAATAGCACTGAATACATCTCCAGGCTTGGCTGGATGGGTAGGATTGCGTGGTTCATACATGTGTAACACAAACTATATCCTAAACCTTTTCTGTCTCGCCTTTTTGTAGTGACTAAAACCTAAACAATCCACTTTTTTTTTTTTTTTAGGGAACTCTCACGATTTATTGCAGCCGGTCGACTCCACTGCAAAATTGATAAAGTCAATGAGATCGTCGAGACAAACAGGTGCAGTGTATTCTCAAAATGACAAAAAATATCCATTGACTGGCTCTTTTCCAGCAGTATGTGTTGGTTTTCAAAGGCTAATTCAGTAATTTCAACCTTCTTTTTTAGGCCTGACAGTAAGAACTGGCAGTACCAGGAAACCATAAAGAAGGGAGATCTGCTGCTGAACAGAGTCCAGAAGCTGTCCAGGGTCATCAACATGTAATATAATGACTACTGTTCCTCAGCTGCAGGGGCAGTGTAGACCTCACGTCTGGGGGCTTAAACTTTATGTATATAATAAATTTTTTCCACAAACGGAATGGTTGCTTTTGACGAATATTACTTTTTTCAAAGGCACATTTACTAGAATAGACATATGAAAACCCAGACTGAAGTGATGAGGGTGGTTCTGTCACTTCCAGGTAATGGATGCCTCATTTGAAGCAATTTCTGCTTGTACTCGGTCTTGTAAAAATAAATCTGGACATGTTAAGCATACGGCTGACGAGCAAATACAACAGCTTGTCTAATGACAGGAATTCAAGGGTGAAACAGGACACACATGACTGTATATTGTGTTATTCAGCAGGCAGCCCCCATGTGCAACCCCTGTGAGGTAGAATCGGTGGCTTACCAACATCATATTGTTCATTCCTGTCAGCAAAGACAGCGGCTCATTAGATTAGTACTATACATTTAAGTGCCCTTTGGTTGTGGTAATGCCTGGTAAAAAAAATCACTGCAGGGTTATCAAGTTACATACTGTATCCTTCCAGCCCAAAAAAAGTACTGACGAGCATTGAAGAAAGAGGTTAGCCAATTTTTTACGTATAAATAACAGTATAAATTATTTTTATTTACAGAAAACTGTTACAAAACAGGCTATACAATCTTTAAATATTTAAATCTATTCAACTACATTTGTCGAATATAGCAGCCAACACAAAGTCCAGCTGATCAGATGCATGTGATTACTTGTCCAAAAATCAACTATACACACTTGTACAGTGGAGTTTGCATTTATAAGGATTCCCAAAAAGAAGCTTCTCTCAGTTTTTGATTCACATTACAGTTCTGTAGTGCCAAATCAAATACATCTATTGTTCGAGTATAAAAACGTAGCGCATAAGTAGGTTTGCCAGACATAAATTGAGGAGGGGGGGCCTTTCTTACTCACATTCCAGACCACAGGTGGTCATATTCTGGTTTTAACAACAGATGTTATCATTTTGATAGAACTCTGCATTATAATTAAAAGTAGTCTAAACAGATTAACGAAAGGTGGCAAACCCCTCCCCCACCATTTATTTCATTGGCCTCCCCCTCCCCCAAAAAACTATGGCACTTGCCAAAATTTTACCACAATTGGGAGGCAAAGAGATGGGGGTAGGAAAAGGCAAGTTTTACACTTCAAGTCATAACAAAATGAACGACAGCTATGGGAAACAGTCATAGTGTTAGTATTTCAGGCACTTCTTTCTAAGAGCTGCAAAAGATACTAAAAGTAAGCAGTGCTTCAAATGAAATGTTTGGCAACCATGATGCAAAAAGCTGCACTGGTATGTTGAAATGCCCCCTCCTTTCCTAATTTAGTCCTCGTCCTACTCCTACGCTCTGAGGTATAGTGCTGCCGGAACCACTGCTCTCTGCATAGGGTCAAAATTTAAGGTGGCCGTCCTCAGTCCAGGTCCAGTTTGAACTGATTAACCACAGATATTCCTGGTACAGAGGATTACACTGGATTAGTTAGCATGATTCGCCTGGTGCTTAAGCGCCTACCCAGACTGGAGACCCACTCAAGCTGCCCACAGGGTTGAGAAGCGTGATTTCAGAACCTCGTTCGTAAACCAGTCTTGACATTTCGAAGGCCACCACAGCTTCTAGTGAGATTTATTTTGTTGAATGAACCACTCAAGTCAAACTCTCATGTGACACATATAAGAACAGAGGCCGGCAATGCTAGACTGTCTCTGAATTATCCTCAAGAAACTACTGACAATGGGATAACTGACACTGGGATAACTCCCAGCGTGTGCTGGTTTTTATTACCCGTCACATGATTCAATTTTGACATTTATGGACTTCATGTAAAAGGTCCTTATCAATAAAAAGATGCACAAATTAGTTTTTATTGCCCTGAATATAGTGCAATGTATTATAATCTAATTAGAATTAACTATTCATATTAACAGCTCCAGAATAATTAACAATGATTAAATGACTGATAAAGCTAATTACGTGAAATACTAAATTGTACTATACAAATGAATCAAATTGTGTTATTGTAACAACTTTTTATTTCAAGATATTCAATCTGAAAGACACTGGATAGAATGAAAACCAATTGAAAGGAAGCATGTGGGGTAGGTACTGTGTTAGGGACAGCAGCAAACAGGTGACCAGAGACTATCAGCTGATTCCTCTGTCCAATTCAGATTCAGTTCCAATGCATTTTTAAAAAGTAAATGATTAAATATATTAAGTGCACCCTGCAGATCTTTGTGCTGAGGTGCATTAAATTCCAACAGGCCACATAGGATAATGGGAAACAGGTGCTCTTGTGAACTAAACATTAGCCACAGTCCAAAAGCCCTTAAAAACTCGCCAGCACTGGAGACCTGATCCTGAAACCATCTTGGAGCTTAGGATTTGGAGAAGCAGCAGAATTTCATTAATCTGTCAAATTCAGCTGTAAAACGAACATCTTTGAATAAACAATGCAATCAGAGGGCCCCAGAAGAACAGCAATGTGTTCAGAAGCCACAAACAGGGATCCAGTGACAGCACTTTACCTTCCAACGGACTGATCATGCTTCTAAGAGATCTTCTGTATGTCTTACAGGCATATTGCATTATTGGCTTGGCAGTGAACCACTTCAAAACAAAAAAGTAATCTCGCCTAAATACACACTGAATTTCAATTGTACCAAAATGGATAGGAAAAAATTCTTGTGCAAAAATACATATTTAAATATGTACAATTTAGTTTTTTTTTTTTTAACAAAATACATACTCTGGAATTTCATTATCTGTATAATACATACAAGAAAAACCCCAAAACAGAATAAAAATGGACTGACTTACAGCTACGTTTGTTGATTGACATCAATATGGTATAGAAATCTACAGGAGTTAAACAGCCACGGCAGGCAGCTCTATGGCCACATTCAGATGGCTGCCAAAATGCTTCAGAGGGACATTACAGTAGTATGGGGAGGATATCAGCATAGGAGTCTGCGCCATATCCAAGTCCAGCTCAAGCGTCCTCTCCCCAAGCGTGTGCAGGGGGATTCTGTGAGAATCATTATTTAAATCACAGGTGGACTTTTAATTTATATGCTGTGAGTGAAATGAATTGCTGTGACATTCTGTATCTGTACATTTAACATTCTAACTGTTGTGCAGTTAAGATGGGCTCAGTATTTGGGAGTAGGATTAGGACCATCTTAAAGATTATCTGACAGTAAATTTTTATGCTTTACTAGAACTACTACTTCTACATAATGTGCTCCAATTTTGGCCAGCAGGCGGAGAAACAAAATTGCATAACCTGTGCAGAAAATCGTGCCATCATCATGTTTAGGCCAAGAGCTCAGTGTGATGGCATTTTGTCTGACAGTGGTGTTGATTTTGTGGTGAACCCAGGTGGTAAAGTAACAATGAAAACAGAGGTTGTTAAATTCCCAATTCAGCAGTTTGGTTTGGTGGTCTCTCTCTCTCTCTCTCTCTCTCTCTCTCACACACACACACATCTTCTCTAGAATGAAGAGAAACATGATGGCCCAATCTGACCACTTTAGCTAAAGATTAATCAGAACACAGATAGTCGCTGAGGCCCTTTGTGAAGCCTGCATCCACACCGCTTGCACGCAGAGCCCCCCCCCCACTCCCAGCTGGACCGGCCCCACACTCAGGCCCTTCCTCAGGGCTCCATCCTGCACTCCCCACTCTTCCATCTTGCCTGAACCACTAGGGTACTTCAGGACCTGCAGTAACTGCTCTGTTACGATGCCACGCAAAATAAAAACAGGGAAAAAAATTGAAATGATAAATGTGTGAAATGGCGGGAACTCCTGATAGTTTTCTACCCCGACCGTCCTGTTCCCCCAGAGGCTTGTTTCAGGTTGTCTATGCCTGTCCTTCAATATTCCAGTGGTTTGGCAGAACCTTACCAGTACCACCACTAGGTGGTGCTCTGTCGACTGCACCTACGAGGCCCAAAGTGGCCTAGCCCTGTACCTCACATCTTCAGTATACGGTCACAGGGCACGTGGCCCCCTCCAGGGGAGAGTGGCCGAGCCCCGCCCACATCGCCGGCGAGACCCTGGTCCAGTCGCCTGGAGACATGAGTTCCCTTCGCAGACATGGCTTTTCATTGGGCGACTCTCGCTGGGCGCCGTCGACGCTCCGGTCAGACCTCCAGCCCCTGAGGATCGCGGGAACAGTCGATGGCAGAAAGGCCTCATCCGGCGGAGAGTGTCACGGTGGCGAGGGCAAGCCAGCGTTCAGCATGGCAGGGGGCCGCACAGCCGTCATCAGGGACGCGCCTTTGGCTGCGTGAGGCGAAAAGTGAGCGCCGATTAGCACCGTGCTTTACCAGCTTACCTCAAGGGCCAACAGACTCCCATCCACCTGCATCTCCTTTGTTTATCATCCCGCTTAAGTACCTGAGACTCTACAAACGCGACAATCCTCTCACAGATCCAAATCCTAAAAGCACCATCACTGACATGCAGAACTGCTCCGGCACTAAAACTAACCCATGTTTCATCTCCGCTTCCGCCAACTGCACCCCCATTCATTCCGCAGCACTCAGACTGGCGACGCACATGGGTGAAACCTTATAAAATCAGGGGAAGGTCGTCAGCTGGGCGAAGTCACCTGTTGTATGAAGGAGTTGTTGGGAAGCCCTTGCAATCCAGAGATGGGGCGGCCATGTTTGCTGTGGATGTTGTTGATGGTAGGTGCTTTAGGCAGCTTGATGGACCTGCCTGAGCCTGGAGCCCCCCCTCCTCCTCCACCTCCTCCGAGCGCCCTGGTCCCTCCGTCCATGCCGGCCGAGCCTAGGGGCATCTTGCGCCTTTTTCCTTCTAGCCGGTGCTCGAAGGAGCCGTGCGCCGAACCGGCGTGCGAATTGCTCGTGTGCTCAGTGACTGTCTGGTGCACGAAGGGCCCCAGAGACAGGGTGGAGTCGCTGCTGTTCATCACCACGCTCATGCGCTTGATGGACTCAGCTGGGCTCCCCAACGGGGGGCCCCTGCTCGGCTGCTCGTGTTTCACACCCACAGAGTTGGTCCTGCCTGCGGGGGCACTGTTGTGGCCCGTAATGTGGGTAGCAGAGGGTGGCATCAGCGAGTGGTGCTGTGTGCCAGGCATCGTGGCACAGTTCTTCTTGAAGGTACCCGAGGAAGATGAGGAGGATGAGGAGGAAGAGGAGGAAGACTGCAGCGAGGAAACGGGATGGGTGGGCAGAGGGGAGCTGCTCTTCCTCTTTTTCCCGGAGCCGACGCCAGCGGGGGTCAGCACAGTGCCAGGGGAGTCCCGAGATCTAAACTGCTTGCTGCTGGGTTTAGACTTGGGGGACCTGCTGGACGAGGGCACGGCCGAATGGCCTAAAGGCACCTGCGGCCACAGGGACACCTGGCGGACGGGCGCGCCGTAGGCAGGGGGCTCCATGCCGCCACCCGGAGACACGCGGGCATTCAGCGTCGTCCCATAGGACAGCACCGCTTTGCTGTCCAAGGACTGGGCATACGGTGGGGGGACGAGCACCGGGGAGGAGGTGAGAGAGGCGCTGCAGGGGAAGCTGGTCGCACTGCCGCTGCAGGGGGGCGCTGGCTGCAAGCTTGTGCTGGTCCTGTGAGGCAGCGGGGAGCAGAGTGCCTCTGGGGCCGGCGGGATTTTCCTAGGAAACATCACGGGCGTAATGAAACACCAAAGGGTTTCTTAAATGCAGCAAAAATGTTTTAATACAACAATTTCCAAGCTTTTGTGAAGACAGCCCCTTGGTTGTGCTGAACTCCAAATATCGCAGGATAGGGCTGAGAAACTGCCTTCATTCGAAGAAATTCCAATATTAATTATATATCTACACTAAACACCTAGCACATCACTGCACAGCAGCCTACGCCCGTTGTGTGGGGATAATGACGAGAAGGTAATAATATATAACAGAGATTCAGTGATCCAATATTCGGATCGGTATCGGTGCTGATCCAGGCCTATTGGACGGGCCGGGTATTGGCCATACGTGACCGATCCACGTCTGATACTTATTTAGTTTCTGGCAAGCTCCTGTTTCATGTTAAATCTATTTGTACGAACAATCTTATGACAGCGCTTTCTCATTTTAGATGAATGCTAATGCTGCCACTGTTTTGCTTCCACTCAGTGGGTGCGAGTGCAGTGACTTCCGCCTGATATGACGTTATGTGCGTACCCTTCTCAGTAGGGGGAGCACAAGAACGTCCGATAAGAGGGTGATGACCTGGAAATATTCTATGCTTTTAACATCAACTAATAGCACAGGTTTTGCAATCTTTGAAAAAACAATATGTTTTGAGAGGTGGGAGTAGCGTTTAGTGGAAAATCCCACTAAAGAAAGCGTACGCAATTGTGTAAGATGCCGCGTGTAATATGAAAAAAAAAAAAACAATGGATGATTTGGGAGTCGCTAACTGCACACTCGCAACAGTTTGTGATACATATGGGGCTGCTGTCGCAACAAAGTAACAGATGCTGTTGCCGGTGGAAGAAACACTATGGGGCATTTTAAGCATTCGCCACTTGTGTATCGTAGCTAGGAAGATATTCAAATTGAACTACAAATACCTCATAAAGGCTTAAAACAAGATGTACAAATGAGGTGGAACAGTGTGTTATGTGTTACCAGTAGCCTAATTAAAAAAATTTTTGCATAGATATTTTCATCCGTATTTACTGGCTTAAAAGTATTAATGATAATATATTTATTCATTACATTAAAATATTAAAATTAAAAAGCTCCTGTATCACACTTCGGCATCAGCAGTTGTGCATCGGAATCGGATTGGAACTGAAAAAATGTGGATCAGCCCATCCCTAATATGTAACGACATTTTTATGTATTTAGCTACCCACAGGACAGAAATGTCAGCAGCAGCAACAGAGACAACTGATGGACACATAGCTAAGATTCAATATTTTTGTGAATGAAATACAGCCAAGAAAAAAAAAGACCACTATTTTTAAACCAATCTGCATTTTTAAGTCCTGGTTTAATCATGGTTTTGAAAGGTTCAAAATTTCTAAGACAACAGGACAAAAAATAAGGTGAAGCAGGAGACACTGGGAACAACCTTGAAACCAGCCAGGTACAAGGCTGAAGCGACATTCTTATGCCAGAGATGACCGTTAACTTATCTGACAGTTTCTCATGAATCGAAGGATTAAGTGACCTTCAAAAGGAATGGGAAACATTAAGTGCAGGGGTGAAGTGCACTGCTAGGGTAGTTTGTATCAGGCTCCTAGAAGCAGGACTGAAGTCCAATAAAGCATGGAAGAAGCCCTTCACTGATGAGAAACACAAGATCCAGGCTACAGCTCTCTCTCTCTTATATATATATATATATATAAATAAAATCCACACACGTCTATAAATTGGCAAATGGGGGAAACAAAATTATGCTGTGGTCTCTTCCGTGTCTGTAGCTTAAAACCTAAACATCATCATATCGACATCAATCAAATGCTGGCTTCGGTTTAGGCTTGAGCAGCATCTAATATTTCATTCTGTCCAGACATTATATAGAATATTTTGGTGTATTTCCAAAAGCAACAACATTCCATTATTCTCAAATTTTGGTGATAACATTTTCAGAGTGGGCAGACTGCTATACGACACCTTTCAGGTTTCTGGGAGTCTCTGTACTGTCGCATTGTTCTTGTCACTAAACCAAAATGAGGGAACACGCGCGTGTTAATTATTTAATAGTAGCCCAAATAAAACTTCAAAAATTTGAACGTAGATTTTTGCCGCCGCTTATTTCAATATTTTTTAAATTTGATTTTTATTTCAGTAGTGAAGTTCAAACCCTCAGCTTTGTCTCAGGATACTAATGAATACTCAGCCATACTCAGATATATGAACACTCTCTTTGCCCTAAATATGCTCATTTCATCCCAAAATATAAAATAGGGGTGGGGTCCTTTCAGATGC
>JAODUD010000107.1:23862514-23875867 GCA_026784285.1 Stomatorhinus walkeri
CCCCCCCCCCCCCCCCCCCCCCCCCCCCCCCCCCCCCCCCCCCCCCCCCCCCCCCAGACAGCCAGACACCAAACACTTGCTTACTTCCACAGGTGTGTGTTGATGTGTCGATCCACCATAGCGCTGAGGGCACAGCGGACTCTGTCCAAGCGCCGGTTGAACCAGAAGCAGCTTCTTCCTAGCTGATGGCTCCCAAACGTGCAGAACTGTGCAGAGGCGGGAATGACAAATGACGCAAGACCCGACTAAACACACCCAAAAACCATCCATTCTTAACGGCACGGGGTTTTATTTATGGGCTTTTTCTATTGTAGGAACAGCCGAAGACGTTCAGTGTTAGGGCATGAGAGAGCCCCCCCCCCCCCACCCCTTACGAGAAAAGCAGCTGAGCTCCACCCATCGTTTCCATGCCAACTTGCAAAGTTTATAGAATTGACCTGGGCATGGCACACTCACCGCTGCCGGCCGGGGGTGATGGCTTGAGTAGTGGCAGTCCAGCTTGTCTGTGCCATCCTCCTTCTCCTCGTTCTCACCTTCATCGCTGGAGAGGCAGGGCGGTCCGTCGGGGGGCACGGTGGAGGGATGCAGAGAGTCCTGAAGCAGGCCGGGCTCTCCCTGGGGATTCCCACAGGGGTGCGAGGAGGAGGAGTGCAGCCTTCAAAAAGGTTAGAAGAAAAAAAAAAGATTCTCATGTCCAATCTCGTGCTGCTTTGCACCTCCGTAAAACACAAAATCCTGTTGGGAGCCCAATCCAATTTTCTCGCCCACGGTTTTTGAGGTGCCTAAGGCGAACAGAACACGGAAGCTTCCGGACACCTACCTTGGAAGACTCTGATTGTGAGGTCTGGGTTTGCTGGGGAGCGAGGGCTTGGCCTCAGAGGCGCCACTGCCTGGCGCCCCCTGGTGGAGGTCATGTACGAAGCGTGACGGGGAGGGGTGGGGGTCCCTGAGAAGGGGTGGTTGCTGCGGATGCTCTGGTGTACGCTGCGCCTCCTTCTCCCTGGCCTTGCTCTTGTGCTCCGCCAGCAGGGTGTCAAAGCGCTTCCTGCGGCCCAGAACGGCCCTCCGCTGGCTTAAGGAATGTGTCTGTGGGACACGCGGGCCAGTTATAGCTCGGCGGCGGGCCGTCATGTCACACTAACCCATCACCGTGCCCGATGGGGGCTCTGATTCGACTCCCACCTTGCATGTCAGAGATCTCGTGCATGGCTTCCGTGTCACCAGGTCCAGAACGCCACAGTGAAAATCCGCATTAAACTCTCGTTCTGTTGGAGGAGGGTAGGAGAAATGTCATCGAAAAAGCACATGTTCTCTGACCTGCATCGGCTTCCCCCAGGGGCTCCACACAATCCCAGACGTGGAATTAGGTCACCTGGACCTCGAAATTGCTCACAGTGCGTGTGCTGGAATGGACTGGCACCCCATCCAGGATGCTGCCCTGCCGCAGTGGGCTGCTTGGGGGAGAGTCCAAGGCCCCTGACCAGCTACTAGTGCGTCGAAGGGCAAAATGCTAGCGGCGGCACCAAATAATACTGATAATCATTATATTTTTGTCTGATTTCCCACACCGATATGTTTGCCAGTGGTGAAACTCGGAATAACATTACATTGCCTTTTTTATTCTGTGAAAAACAAACGGTGCTAATTCAATAATGCACTATAGAGATGTCACTGGTCAGTACTTTGAGACCTCATAAGTGCTGAATGAGTTGACAAAATCCCTCATCCTCTGCTCTAGAAAATGGCAAATATAATTACCTCCATTATTTGACTACACGTCTTTACTTCTGGTGCTGTTACCCCTCAATATTGATAAAGTTTCAATATTGGCTGACAATAATGACTGACTAATAATGCCAATAACTTTTAGCTTTTTAGCAAATATTAGCTGGCATTGATATAATGTATTCAACTGTTATTTAAACTGAACTCTGCACTATTGTTGGACTGCTAAATCGCATCGGCGTGTTATTAAAATCAGATTCTAACTGTTTCCACTCAGAGTTCATTTAAGTGAACTTTGACTCATGACGGTTCTCGTTGCGAAAGCAATCCAGTGTGGATTGGGCGGCTGACCCCTCAATGTCACGGCAGGAAATTACCTGTGAATTTAACCCTTTATACTGCTAAGGTGTACTTGTGTAATTGGAACATCAATCTCTGTTTGTAACACATCATTAACTATCATGCTTGTCACTTACCTTGCCACATGGTATTTTCAAAAGGAACAGTTCATTTGCCGAACAAAAATAACGCTGTATACCATATTATCCGTTGATGCCCAATTTTGCTCCATACTGCAAACATGTTTTGTGCTTATATAACTGCCTTTACTTGAACCTGAGATCTAATCACTGTTTTTACTGTTGGCCAATTGAGAATCCAGTGTTGCCTGAACTGCATCACTTTCATTAAAATTGTACTGCTTTTACTATGAGCCCTTTATTCCTCATTTGATGTTTTTGAAATGTGGTGTATTTCTTTAGTTTGCGAACCTTACTGTACTTTATTATACAATACAATGTTGAGTAAATGTTTAGTGTTTACTTTTATAATAGTGCAAATTTATAGGGGGTTATTCATCAAGTTAGTTAGTTAAGATTAGTCCATTAATCGACTAATTGCCAGCTTATACAAACAGCAACCGGGTGCAGCCCTAATCACAGATCGTTGGTTGCTTAGTTCTTGTTCCTGATTGGTTACTCATACTATGATTTCAGTGGAGGAACAAACAGTTTCAGTACTGACCAGATATCCTTTTCTGCCTCTTATAGCTGGTGCTGTTCTCCTGCTTCTTGTCCAGTGATGACAGGAGCACTTTGCCGTTGGGAATGGGCCCTGGGGCCAGCAGGGCGGCCTTTGGTATGGAGGTAAGGCTGGGCTTGGAGCTCACAGTGGTAGAGGATGGGGAAGCGTGGATGAGCTTGGGAGGTGTGTCCAGCACCTTCACTGGTGCCTTCTCGACTTTCACGCCAGGGCTTATTCTGAAGATGAAAAGGGTGGACGCACTGAACAGAAATACTTGCACCTTTGAAAATCCCACCAAAATAAAACGCTGGCCTTGCACGAACTCTCCGCGGGGCATTTCACAGACTCTAATGCCGAGACAAAATCACTATCATCGTGCAGTGAGATAAAAACATGTAAACATAGTTTTTGCTCACATGCAGTGAGGGGTCCCTGCCCAGGATCTTCAACACCCGACAGTTTTTACGCCGTACGTCATTGAGCACATCAATGACCTGAAGTACTGGGCTCCTCGGGGGATTTGAACCCATAACCCACTGGTCAAAGTCCAGCACTGAGCACTTACGTTTTATCAGGAAGCACCTTGTGAGACAGGATGGACCTGCTGTTGTGGATGCCGTGTGCAAGCTTCTCTTTGGCCAGTTTGGGGATTTTGGAGTTGGAGGAGGAGCCATTACTGTTCAGGGTACGCCCGGCCCCCCCTAAACCCCCGGTCCCCCCGGCCTTAAAGCTGGTCAGCAGAGTGGAGAGGGGGAACGTGGAGGTGCATATGGAGGAGGATGGGAGCTTGCTGGAGGAGCTGTGCCTTCGCTCTGTGGGGGAGGGGGGAGTGGGCAGGTCAAAGATCATGTGTGACGCCATACGCCAATTTACCCACAATTCCGTAGGAACCTAGAGAAGGTAGTGCCTGGAAAACAGGGCCACAGACTGATGCTTCCATTCCGGTAACGAAAAGCAACAGAAGTTAACTAATGCAGGAACAAAAACCACGAAAAAGCAGTAGAGCTGTATGGCTGTAGCCAAAAGGACCACATTGTCATGCTGCCCTGGTTGATCTCATTGTTTATTCTGACACACTGCCACAAAAATAACGAGAGAATAAAACATTAATACAGAAGGTGGCCATATTGTATAAGCCTGGTAGCTTAATTCTGCAGTATATTCCTGATGCGGCATAAAACGACGTAGCAGAGACTGTACACAATTACAAATACAAAAAAAGAATTATACAATATGTTGCTAGCACATCACATATTTTTTTTTTTATTATATAAAACTGTGTAAGTGGGTTTAGCTGAAGTTGTCTATTAAGCCTAATGAATATTCAGAATCACAGTGATGGTCTCCACAGAGATAAGCAGGCATCTCCGCATCCATTTAGTTAATGCTCAGCTTCTACAATAAGTGTCCGGATCTTCAGGAAATCCTTCAGCAGCCCAGCCTGGAGATCTCCGCAGGTTAGAATCTAGCAAGCAAGAGCTTTGAGTCGCAAGTTCTGAAGTCCATGAATGCTACAGGACGAACGGCAAGAAAAGCGTGTAGAGGGAAAGAGCAGCCATTTCACCTGTAACAAACCCCTACAAGTCGCTCTAGCGGAGTATAAACCCACACTGACTGCAACCTGGCAGCTAAATAAAGCATAGCGTTACAACCCGCAGAATAAAACAATACATCCAGCAGGGGGAGCTGCAGAGACTTGGGTGCTTTGCATCAGCCGCATGCAGATTCACGTTTCAGATGGTCACACTTTCACATATTACTAGTAAAACTGTAGTTTTGCAATTATTAGAAGAAATTATTCCACCAATGCTAAACTATAAACGCAGTAATACCAGTCGTCAGATTTTAGTACGCGAACTGGGACACAAGAGTGTGACGTGATCCCTTGATGTTTGCACCGATCCAAGTAAACAAGCCAGGGCTGAAGCAACAGAACAGACTGATGGACGCCGGTAAGGGTCCTCAAACAAGACGTAGAGAAACAGCCCAGCAGCACCCTGGCGGAATGCAGAGTCAGGGTTGTGGGTGTCGGGCTCAGCGGTGTGGAACTGACAGCTCGCTCTGAGCCTGCCGGGGTGCGAGCGCCACCACGGGATACTGCGAGACGAGCAGGCGATGCCATGGGGCCGTCCCACCCTGCTCCTCTCCCCACCAGACCGGTCCTGCTGGGCAACTCCCCACACCCACCTCTCACTCCATGCAGATCTGGGCATGGGGCCAGTATGGGGGGTACTGGGGCCTTGCTCAGGAATAGGGAGTAACGCGCGGACTGGCTGCCCGCTATACTGGCCATGACATCCTCCGTCCCACAGATGAGGCCCACACTCGTTTGCTTCCTGTCCATGCACCTCCAGAAAGCCTTTGCGTCACACCCCACTGGCACCCTCTACTGGTGCTGTGGAGACCGCGCAAGCGCCAACATGCTCTCAGAGGAAGTCTGTGGGAGGAGTCACCCTCCACCTAACAGGGCCATACCAGAAGTGCCTGTTCATGCAAATGGATGACTCCCGCTCGGGACGGGGGGGTTGGCAGTCTTTATTGCTGCACACATGTAACAAGTACAGCCTGTGATGGCCTTATTACCCAGCATCATCAGGGAGATACAGGAGGTCTCTGGGGGGGGGGTCCTGTGTATTTAAGTCTGCATTTAAGTGTCCTGCTTGTCTTTACCTTTTGATTAAACCCCGTGTTCCCCGATTCCTTGCGTCCTGTGCCTGCTTCCCCAGTCCGTGGCCCGGCAATACGTGACAGGAACGCTAATGGTTGCGTAGATATTAGAAAATAGTTCATTTACTATTTTGTAATAGTAAGTACACATTAACGTAAATTCAATGCACAAAAATTATACATTTCTTTAAAGGTGCCAATGTTTACGTACATATCAAATGCATCCCGGATTTCCCTCTCGAGACGCATTTGCTATAAACACAAAGGCTTGGTTTTTAAAGGTAATGTATTAAGCTAACTTTGAAATGAAATTAGTGTTTTGAGAGCATATTTAGGGTTTAACCTATAGAAATAAGCATTGCTAGATATTACCCTTTTTAGTGACTATCCTCCTCATTTACGACGAGTTTTCGAACGTAGCCTCGCGAATGTACGAGGTCTTACCTTACTGACTCTGTACCTTAGGAAAAATACTTTGAATATGACACAAATGGAATAAAATGGGAAGCTGCACGTTACCTTAGACAATTCAGATAGAAGCCTTAACTGAGTAAAAGAACAGAGTTAGTGAAATGTAAACCTGTAATTCTCCAAAGCAGCAGTAGAGGGCACTAGAGTACAATTTTCCTCTGGAGTCTTTCAGGAAGTCATTTTACAAGCACTGAGCAAATGCTGTGGTAAGCTACATACAAGAAGGATATCAGCATTTCATTAGTACTGCTCCCTTAAAAACATTTTCAAGAGAGAACATCTTCATACCAACTTTCATGCAATCTATACTTTTTAGGAATCATTGCTTTACCGAAAAGCTGATCAAGTCAACAGTAACCAGGTAACATTTAAGGAAAGCAGAGATACCAGCAAAGGTACACCAAGCTAATGGCATCTTTGCATTTACATCAGCTGACCTTGTTACGCATGACCATTAATGCACTCGCATTCTCTCTCGTCCTCAAGCGCTGCATTACTAGCTGCCAACCAGTCCACAATTTCGTTAGTGAAATAAACCCCTCCATCAAAAATGCAGCTTGTGGCTGAACACGCCTGGGGAGCGAAGTGTTCACCAGGCCTGTAAGAGAGCAGACTGGCGACAGGTAACACTCTTCCTGCGCTGCAGACCAGCAGCGCTCTGCTCAGTGCGTTGCATCTCACAGCCGCAGGAACTGCACTGTTCAGAATCAATCCAATGAAAATCCTGACGCATTTAGCAAAACTGCTGCTGGGAATAACTGCACAATACAGCTCCTTCAAGAGTTACCAAAGACGATACTCCGCAAATGCCTCCTCTTACATAACATTTATTTAGCATTTTTTAATGTTATTAATTTAGCAGACACTTTTCTTCAAGTGAGAGGGCAGGGTCAGACAGTCCCTGGGGCAGCCGGGTGTTAAAAGTCTTGCTGAAAGTCCCAGCAGTGACATCACTCAGCCAGTGACAGGGGCCTTTACCTGCTGAGCCGCCACCAAACCAGACCCCCGCAGAGAGATATCGGCTCGGCTGCTGATCGACAGGGAGTTAAAGGCCTATTAAGCCTTCCTCCTCAAACCCTGGACTTTATTAATATTATTGTGATGATTATCATTATCTTTTTATTTCAAGGCTCCATTTTTGACCAAATTCCCCTACAATTGCCCTTAAACAGATTCAGAACACAAGACAAATTGCATGGACAAAAATCCAATTTTATGAACAAATCACACAGAAACATTTGTCATAACACCAGAAAACGCTGACGGTACGGTTTGTTGCTGGGTTTGTCTCACTCTGACTGCAACGCTCCTCCTTTCAGGGGACGGACTTGATATTTCTGGCACAGGTGCCACCAGTAATCGTCAAACTTGTCCGTACATTGACAGCTGTGTCCCTAGAATGACTCACCTGGTAAGTGATTTAAAAAACAAGCACAAAAAAAAAAAAAAAAAAAAACGTAGGCTACATTTTAAAATATAAAGTCTGTTGTAAAAATTAAATTTTGATTACAATGTGCCAGAACTCACCAAAATCCTGACCCCCGGTCGCCATCCATCCCATACTGAAGAACAAAATGCTGTGTCACATTTTAAACCAATACAGGTTGAGATGTGTCCTATATATCAGACTTAAAGTGGAAACCGTAACTGCTGGTGTCTGACTGCAAGCGCTTGCATTCTGTGTTCTACTGAACGCCGAAGCCTTAAGTGGTGAAATAAGCTCACAGAATTTCCAGTTTAGTTTTGGCAAAGTGTGCATTATACCGCACCGGTCTGTTACAAGTTGGACTTTAAATAGCCAAAGTACCACCAAACAACTATTTACCTTATTTATCCATAACATCTCCTTTTTTATGTTGTTGGTCGACAGCTTAATAGCCACAATGAAGTTTCCACCCACACAGCTGCAGCGCTGCAGTAATGCAAAAGGAGAATTTCATTCTGATTTCTCCTCAATGGATGCGAAAATTTCCTGCCACCCTCTGCTCAAGTCCGGAAGCAATCGCTGTGGTGAACCACCTGTACTGATGATCCGAAACGCAATTAAAGGGGTACAGCCCAGCCTCTTTGCTTGTCAGATTATGCATATGGTAAACAACCTGCTTAACACAAATTTATCTATTTTTATGTGCATATTTTACAGGCTCCATTACCCCGATTAAGGTTACTCTGCCATGAACTGCAACAATGAAAAACAGATTTTAGGGAATTTATTGTGCAAAATTTCTTAAATAAATGAAAATAAATATAGGGAACCCTAACTGTTCACTCTTCATACCATATGCCCATCTTCATTAAGGTTTTTTTCCTATGATTGTACCCTGCTATGGCAACATTTTAACAGGTACATGACCCTAAATTGGATCTAGCAGCACCCCCCGGATGTTATATAATCTAAAACGGAAACACAATGACAGGACACACGGAGAAAGGTGATACGTCCAATCCTCTCACACAAGCTACCCCCTGAAACTAGGTGCAAATGAACATCATTAAGAGTAATTTAACCTCAAGATGATATTCATGACCGCGACCATAATCTTATTTCCTTCATACCCACAGGAAACCATATCAAATGCGACACCAAGGAACTAACTATTCACGTGCTTTCAAATAATAAAACGATTACTTTGCCTATAAATAAAAACTTCAGACTAAATTTACCTCCAGTTTGTGCCACTTGCCTACAGGCTGTCATGCATGACATAAATGTCACCATCAGGAGTGTCCACGCAGACTTTGTGCCAGACTGACTCTTTGTGCACTGGGACGTTTCAACTGATCGTGTGTAAGGAAATGATAGACCGTCGGTCTGGTGTAACGTCAATCCTATACACATGTGCCAACCATGACAGTCTGCCCCAAAATGTACCATGCAGAAGTCTGTACATAGCCGCTAACTGGTGGCTAACTGGAATATGAACTAGCCTACAGAATTACCGGCATTTCCTGCACCACATGCATTTCCAGCAGTTTCCCATCGTCTGTGTGCTCGTACCTTATAAAACAATGCCCATCATTTCACTGCGAGATGGCAATTTTACTGCTCCATACATGTAAATGACATGTGATAAATTAGAACAGCATTTACCCTAAATAAATTGTAAACCACATTTATGAACAGATTTAAAAGGGGAGCTATACATTATGTATTGGAACAACCTTCAGATTAGCAAATTTGACCATTTGAGAGAAAAAGTTCCTACAAATGAACTCCTCCATTTGGCTTTAAAATCCAAGGCTGTTATTCTAACCCTGTGGCTGCACTGCAACAGACAAACCTGCAATAACTTTCTAAGGATTTGATTTCAGGCATGAAATTACATGCAAATTTACAATTTTCTCATTGAGAGAAACCAGCTTGCAATTTTTTTCTCTCTCTCACTTCCCCACTCTCCCTGGTGCAACACTACAGGTTACAGAAGTCAAGGTCTCACACTTAGCATGTATATGGGATCAGGAAAAAAGGAAACATTCAGAGTTGACTTTTAAATAACAAAAACCCATTAGATGTAACTTAAGCCCCCGACACGGTGAACAAACCAAAATGAGGAAGCTGTTCTACAGCTGAGTAGAACTTTTTTTTTTTCTTTCAAACAAAGCAGAGCGAGATGGATCAGTCAGTCGTCAAATTCTGAAGATTTATTGGCATTGGCAGAAAACCATCTAATAAAGCCCAGATATAGTGTCTTTAAACATTTATGGTGAGGAATGGTCCTCCCTGACAGGGGAAAATGCTCAGATATTGACAATTGGTCCAATGTGTACGTCTTGGTCAAACACTAGAGATAAACTTGTGCAGCTGAAATCTGATTTTAATGACACAGATAAAACAGCAGCAGCAGATCTAGCAGTCCAACAAAAAAATCACTTTAAGTAACACTTGAATACATCTTACAATATATCAATATCAGTCAATATTCGTGAAAAATCAAGATACTGTCATTATTCCGATGCGTCAATCCTGCTTAATACAATACTACAAAGTCTGCAGTACCAGAGCTAAAGCCACAACTACTAAATTAAAATGAGGTCCTAAAGTACAAGCCCACCACATGTTTGGAACTGGCTGAAATTTGGTCCACAGATCAATCTGTTATTTTCCACAGGATTAAGAAAAATATATAAAAACATTAGCGCCAAAAACATACGTTTGAAAAATTCAACAGCAACGTCACTTACCATAAATCATAGCCTGTATAATCAATTATAATCCTATCTTCTTTGAAGTGATAAAAATGATGTGTGGAGTTTGGTAGAAGAAAATAGTTCCTACATTTAACTGCTCACTGTAGTCTGTGGATTACCTTGAGTAACTGGATCACGATTTCCGGAAAGAGACATTGCCACTGCATTTTTCAAATGTATTTTTTGGCCGCTTTAATCACCACAGAAAGAATGTCATTCACTACTATTATATTCAACAGAAAGAGCAGAACAACCTAGATGGATAGATAGCCCCTCAAAATATTTTTTCAGTTTTGGAGTGAACCACCCCTTTAATATTTAAAATAAAAATTAATGTTGTAAGATTTTTTGTCTGTATTCCATTAAGTGTACGTAAGTTGCTGTGGTAATATTTATGATATATTTGTGATGGAAAAATAGTTTGAATTTAGATCATCAATATAAATTGAATAATGTGTTAATTAACCCAAATTATTACAGAAGTGAAAGGTTTCTGGCGCATCAAACCATTGTCTCAGCTATTGTAATCAAACCACCTTAGGTCAATGATTTGCGCTCCTATTGAAAAATATTTCACATTTTTGTGATAAATACTGCAATATCTATAAAACAAAGGGGCTGAAAATTTACCCTAAATAACCTATAGCCATGTAACTTGTATACCAACAAGGTTTGTCAAATAAGTTAGAGGTGCAGCCAGGAATTGTGCCAACAGACACAGAGCAGTACCAAAAATGACTTGCTTCTGCTGAATATAGTCTCCAAGGAATCCAAAATGTATCCATACAGTGGAAGACAAATGTCTTATGAGCAGATCTTCTGCTCACTAATTTAGCTAAATTTCTCACAAACTCTTCACACTGTCTATGAATGAGTCCAGCAAAAGAACAAGAACGATTATGCTTCCATCTCACACAAAAACAGCAGCGGTAAACAAACTAATTTATTAAGAAACGCTACACAATCTTGAAAGGTAACAACAGTCGATGTTTTTTTTTGTTTCCTATGATAGAGTAAAATGTTTTAATGCAACTTTTTGATAGTTTCAAACCAGTTGACTACCACAGTACATGCATAACCTGCATTGTCCATAGTAACATCACACATTGTGCAGCTCTACTGAAAAGCTGTTCTTCATTTTTAGCCAAGGAATATTAGTAAGTGAGAACCATCAACTTTCTAAACACCAGCACTATCCCACTCAGCCAGATACTGCAATCAACCTAAACATAGGAACCCTACTTATCTGAAACCGAAATTAAAAAAGAAAATGGAGAAATAAGGGCGCAAGACCGTGAAAACTAACAGCACCCATGTCTTATCGCCTGAGGGGCAACTAATAAATACTGAATCAGGGAACATACATTACATTACACAACCTTGTGTTTTTGGAATTATTACATTGTGGGAACCTCATTGGAATTTTTTACCTTGTGGGGGCATTTTCTCTTCCGTGGTGTAATTTATTTATGCCATTAGCCAGAGCCAACTCGCAGCCAGGATTAGCATTTATGTTCCACTTGTGTCAAATGTATCCATTTCATTGTGTGTTCCTAACCCAACATGATGTAACCGACTGGCACATGATGAATGTGTGTTCCATTACAGCCCCAAACAGTACACTGAGGCTTTTCTTCATACCCATCTATGATGGCCAACAAGTGACAAGAGCGACACAAAACCCCCACAAGACTGTTTTCCCTAAAAATTGCAATGCATGGACACGTAAAGCAGTCTTCTCTGACCACATATGGTCCAAGTGTAGGCAGAATTTTTAAAAAGAATTTTAAAAAACCATCAGAGAACCTTGTTGAGTTTTATTTTTAAAAATGTAGTTTCATTGAGATCTATGAGATAAAGCCTGTTGCATAAGCAGATATATTCAAAATCTCATCTGGCTGGAAAGAGTCCATTTCCCAGAGGATGCATCGAAATACATAAATAGGTCCTTACCCCAAATGACCTCAGAATTCATACCAAGGTGCTGATGCTTCTAGCTGCTTCTATCTTAAAGACAACACGACAAATTTAATTTATCTGTTCATTTATCTGTTCTAAAGTGTATGTTATAAACCAAAGTGACAAATGTTCATTTGTACTTCAAACTTCAGTATAATTTTTTAAAGCATTTCTGCTGTATGGAGTCAGTTTCTGTTATATGTACAGTAGTTCACATAACTTAATAAATTGAGTTTATTACAATAATGGTACAAGCAATGTTTCAGTGCGGAACTTCTGGTTAGGTGGTTAACATTACTACACATATTCCAATTTGGCTGGCTTGTAAATAAAAAATAATACATACAGTGGTACCTTAGTACCATTATTAATCCGTTCCAGATCCTTGGACTTGTACCAAACAGGATGTATACCAAATTAATTTTCCCATAAGAAGGGAAAATGATTAATCCGTTCCCATGAAAAAATCCTGTTATTGGCATATTATACTTTGATGGGCTTGTATAAAATGAGTTAATAATAATAATCAATCCTTTATTGTCCCCGTGGGGAAATTAGTTTTATGCCTCCCTCAACTTGCTCTTGTAGAGCAAGCTGTCCGCAAGGGGCAGCCACCTGTAGTGGTGCCCAGGGAGCTGGGGGTTAAGGGCCTTGCTCAAGGCCCCTCAGACAGGCTGAGGCTGGGTTTGAACCGGCGACCTTGTGATTACAAGCACACAGGCTTAGCCTACTGAGCCACATGCTGCCCCCTTAACACTGCTTAATACTAAAACACTTTAATGAAAAGAGGGTTATAGTGCGGGTTTTTCACTGAATGGTAGCAACTGGCGTACAGACGCTGGTGGGCAGTCCTGGCTTTGTCTCGAGAGGTAAACAAGGGCAGCGCGTGGTGTCGTGACTCATCTTGACCCATACGAGTTCTAGCACGCGAGTCATATTCCAAACATAGGTTGTATATCAAGCAAAAAAGTTGGACTTATTCCAAAGCAGACGTATACCGAGGTACCACTGTATACAATAAAGATAGGGATGGACAAATTCACATTTTTCCAGTTCTGATCTGAATCCATCACATACCTACCCATACCAATAGATTCTGATACAAGAGCTCTTTTAATTTTAATACAGTGATCCCTTGCTACTTCACGGTTCACTTATCGCGGATTCACGACTTCGCGGGTTTTTAAATATACAGTAGTAATAGTATTTCCTAGTCTAAGAACAACACAAGTTTAGTGACTAAGTGCGTTATAGCACGGGCTGTGATTGTCACATGGGGGGGAGACGACAAATCACAGCTTTCCCCTTTCTAATCGGGCC
>JAODUD010000107.1:23923469-23933609 GCA_026784285.1 Stomatorhinus walkeri
CCCCCCCCCCCCCCCCCCCCCCCCCCCCCCCCCCCCCCCCCCCCCCCCCCCCCCCCCCCCCCCCCCCCCCCAACCCTACATACAGCTCACAAATTCACATCAATATAACAGCTTCATGCTACGTATTTCACAATAATGACAGTACTCCATGAGACTAAACTGAGAACAATAACGGCTTTGGTAGACAGTGAGGAATAAATCAATAAAACTTGAATTTTAATAATGACAAAGAAATGAATAAATAGTATGCCTCATTGCCTAGGTAAAACTGCAGTGAAACATCTTAAATTCTGTTCATAATTAATATTTTAATCTACATTGTCAAAGCAGAATGATTGTAAACGCGCCCCTGATCACCAGTTTGGCAATTTGGAAACTTGGAAAGACATTAAAACCCATCAACAACTTACCGGAGCAAATATCACCATACACATTTAAATGGAAGACAGTCCAAACTCAGTCCAGAGTAGGAGGGAAGACTCCTTCTCATAATATAGTGGCTGTTCCTAATAAGATCTCTAATAAGATCAGTCTCTAAAAGATCCCTCCAGAATTGCTTCTGATTCCCTTTGAGTCGAGAGCAAGGCTGAGATTCAGACAAAGTGAGAAGAAGCCCCTATCAGACATTCAGACTTCTCCCTCCCACTCCCCCTCGCCTCTCTCTCTCCCTCTCTCTCTCTCTCTCTCTCTCTTCCTCTATCTCTCTCTCTGTCTGATACACACCCACACACACAAACATCCACACACTTGACCAAAGCCGCCATAGGTGAATGTGCCGATCGTCGTTGAATGAGAGACACGCTTTAGACATCATCATTATGCCGCTAAAAGCGACGCGCTGCCACTCAGAACCACTTACACTGAGAAAGTGTCAACAAAGAAAAACTAAGACAAAACACAGACTGTGATTCTTAAAATGTACATAAATATCCTATAATTGCAGCAAAATACAGCCGTAATACACATGCCGTAATATAATAAATGGAAAATTAATTTGTTCATTGCCTGTTCTACAGGTAACCCACTTGCTACTTAAACATGTGATGGTAAATAAAACTTTTAGTTTAAACTAGCACAGTTAGTTAGTTAGTTAGTTAGTTAGTTAGTGTGTATTTCATTGCATGTGACTATTTTTAGTTATTGCTGTATTTTTTTTGGCTTGGAATTCCTGGGGGCTTCTTCGTGCTGATAGTAGCCTCCCCTCCTCGATCCCTCAGGGACCTCAGAACAATCAAATGAAAGGTGATTGGAAAGTGATGGGATCCGCAGACAATGCAGAACCTCCGGATCCTTATTTTGTAGAATTGCCTAGCGCTGGTGCTTAAACGCATTCCTTCGTTATGAAGATCATTCAGAAGAGGAGACTATTCAATTGTGCGATAAAAGTCATTGTAATATACAATGACAATGTTTGAATAGTCAAGGCTAGAGAACATTCTAAGAATACAATATGAAAGCATGAAAACTTACTGGATATGCAGCTGAAGCAGCCTGACTGAATACCTGATTCAAACTGGGAAAGATTTATGTAGTGCAAAACATCTCAAATGTTCAAGTAATATTTTAAATACTTAAGATAAATTGATTAGCTGATCTTCACACTGATCCATTAAAATTCCCTTTGGTTTCACTCAAAAGTCTGAGAGAGATATTTTGTCACACTCCGCAGTGCTACATGAGAACGGCCACTTTAAGAATGAAATACATTATGGGGTATTTGCCTTCCAGTTATGAGGTTCACCTCATTTTCTTGTCCTCACACTGTAAGTCCTCATGCCTGCTGGTCCCTGACTGGTTTGTAGAGAGGGAACTGGCTGGAATGTCTGTCTTTATAATTATAATATGCGACAGTGTGTTGGCTTGGAGTTGGAGAATAACCATAGTAAATCTATTTCAGAAGCATTGATAAGTAGGAGGACGGAGTGCTGAAGGGATTATGTCACACTTTTTTTGCTACCCTCATGAGGAAAACTGTTTGCTTGCCCGTCACAGCACTTGTGGACATAAAAGTTATTAAACTGGAAGAAGACCAGTGAAAAGAATGGATAAAGACAGAGAGGAATTAAGTGGCTAAAAGCGGAGCATTGAAATGCATAATATAACAAGAAAAGGCAGACACCTCCCTTACAGGAAGGAGACCCCTAAAATTCATGGGATTCTCAAGTGAACGGAGCCTTAGTGTGAGGTGATGTGCACTCAGGACGCTGAAAACACACGAGCAGAACAAGGCGAGGTGCTTTTATTGAAGCCAGCATGGCTGCCGGCCTGAGTGGCTCACACTGATGAGAGTGCAGACACCATGCTGCTTGGCATACATGACCTCCAAGCTTCCCTGTAGGTTCGTCACCCCCACCCCCAACAAAGTGTCAATCAGTCAGTCACATAGCAACAGTCGGAGCACAGCGTCTGTCTTCCCAGAGGCTCAGCAACGCAATGCTAACATATCAGGACATATACCGTCCTGCCAGGAGGAACCAGATACAAAAATAGACCATACATGGGCGGAGAGGACATGACTGAACATATGGGTTACTTTGTTCTCCGAGCAGAAGGCCAGTCTAACCACCGGATCCCGATTCAGTGCGCATCGCTAACCTTTACCATTCAGTACCACGGCAGCCAGGTTAGGAGGTGAGGTGCAGGGCAACGGTAGGCGCGCTGAAGAGGTTCTGCAGGGCAGAGCCTCAGGCGGCTAGGCTCGCAGCAAAATAAGGCAGCATTACGCCGGATCCTCCTATACTACAGTAGCAAGTACCTTCCGAAAATGCAATACTGGTCAAGGAGTGCATTCTCCCAAAGGCTCCTTAAAACATAATCACTGCAATTAGTGGTGACATCTAATTAACATTCAGCTTCCTTTCACTATTAGCAACAGCTGGACAGCCAGCTTGCTGGAGCAGAAAAAAAAGTAGAGTCGCTGAGCTTGATGGATGGATGGGGGTTGTTTAAATGACCATGTATACTCTTTTGGTTGCAGAATTCCCTTCCACACATACGGTGCGGCACTAAAATTACAATACACGTGAGGGACTGGTAAAATATTCTGCACAATTTCACAGACAGTCATGAGGTTATATAATGTACTTCACTGGTTGCTGGTGCCTCTTGTGAGATATTTTTACTGATTGATTTCAGGGAGCAAAACAAACACTGTGCAGCATTACTGTTCCTGCTGTGACTCGTAACACTACACCGCAGAACAGAATGTTTTACTTTAACACAAAGATGTGTTAGTAACTTGCATCCCCTCTGTTAAGTTGCCATGGTAATATTGACACAAAAATTCTGAATGGGTATAAGTTGGGTAACTAAAGTCATTCGTGTTAAACTGCTCATTGACTTTCTGGGCAGGATAATTGCTTTATTTGGAAATGGATATCATACTGTGCAAAACAATCATACTGAATTCATTCTGCATTCTAATAAAAGAGACATATTAAGCCCAAGAAATAAAATGCTCCAATCACATAGAATAAATATTTGCTAGACAGCAGGAATGGTACCTGACATATTCTCATATAGCCTATTTGTTCAGAACATTATGGGAGAGGGCCCAGTCATCTATGCTTTTGGCTTCTATGGGTCTGAAAAAGGGCAACTTGAGAGATTTTAGTAACAGATATGAAGATTCTTTGGCCGAATGTGCACCAGCTGTACCAGCCACTCAACCCAAGTCACCATTGTTTGGAGGTCAAGCTGATTCATAACACTGCAGCTGGCTGGCTGCTGGGAAAAGATGTATAGTTGATATTAATATGTAGGAACCACACTGTTACCCCATGGTCACTCTATATACACATGTATATTTTTATTATTTTTTGAATGAATGAACTTCACATTTATTCCAGGAATCTTGAGCACATGTTCGGCCAACAGCAGCAAGAGTACAGAAAATAAAACAGACACCTTCGTCATAAAATCAGATTTGACTTTCTCGGTCTATTTTTGATCATATGATGTCTGTGAGTAATGAAGACCCTGTTGACACCCATAACAGTAAGTCAGTGAAAAATGAAAACAAAAAAATAGCATATGGCTGTTCAAAGGAACTGTGAGAAGTGGGTGATGTGATCCATAGCACCCCATCCAGTGGGTGATGTGATCCGTAGCACCCCATCCAGTGGGTGAGGTGATCCGTAGCACCCCATCCAGTGGGTGATGTGATCCGTAGCACCCCATCCAGTGGGTGATGTGATCCGTAGTACCCCATCCAGTGGGTGAGGTGGTCCGTAGCACCCCATGCAGTGGCAGAATTAGGTGATCAGCGGTCATTGTTAACACACCACAGCACACATTGCGCAACAACGATTCTTTATGTACTGAGAAAGAGGTCATATACAATGCAGCTGAGTTATAAAAGAAACTGTTATTGAAAACCTGATTTGATATACAGCCATTTGATTTGATATACAGCCATAGTGCTGCATAACATCTCAGACACATTGTGTGCATTATGGAGAGTCTTAAAAGGATCGTTTGTACTGCCATACAGCAGCCATTTCCATGGCAAAAATGCATTCAAACAGGAACTATATGAGACACTGACTTTCAGAGGAGACCCAAACTCATCAAACACTGCTGGGGTCACACTCAGCAAGATTCTTAGAATTCAGCTTTTGCAATGATGTCAGGTAGACAGAGAAGGCACACTGATATAACATCGATGAGCTTGCAGAGAACAGAATGACTTTGTGCTTCTACAGGCTAAGAAGTGAGTTGTGATGAAATTAAGCTCAGTTTCTGTCTCTGCATGATCCCAGTTGGAACCTTTATTCGCATACTTGCTAAAATGATCCGCTGCATTCGGTTTCAAGAAAGGATAGCAGCCTGACTGCCAGAGTAGATGCAATCACTATTTTCATTATGAATATTATTTTGTTGCCTTGTCTTTACTTTTACGTCAGCTGAGTTAAAATTTAATCAATGTTTTTTTGTAGAACAAACACAAGTCGCAAATTTTATGCAAGGAAACAAGCACAAATAATCTTCTCAGGCTACAGGTGCCAGCCCCCATTTTACTTAAAGAAAAATATGGCCAGAGGCACAGAAACTTGTCAGATAGGTGCAGGAGATCCAACAGCAAGCCCCCTCCTGGTTCTGGATAGAAGCTGCTCTGTTCCATCTTGCAGCAAACTGCATACAAACGAAATGCTGTGCTGAAGGCTCGACATGTTAAACACAGGTTTAATAAACTGGTGATGCTTGCAAACAAACAACACCCAGACGTGGAAAGTCTTTGTTCTGCACTGATTGGCTATTTTTGCTCCTGTAAGCCACAGTTTGATGGCGGATGGCATTTTCAGTTTAGCTGCAAATTTTTTACCTCATTGCGTGCCTTTCATCAAACCGTTTAATTAAACAATCGCAGATCGTTTGCCAGCCATTCTTAGAGACTCGCGTGATTAAATGTCACCATGTCGCACTTTTCAAAAGCAATCGAGGGAAACGGCAGAGAGGGCGGGGTGATGTAATGTCACCCAGATGGATCGGTGCTCTCAGAGCCTCTCGTCTTCTGGGGGCAGTCACTAACATGACAGGCGCCTACCACAAGTCACCCTGCCTTCTTAATAGGAGAAATTCACAGAATAACGCAGCTGCCAAGGCCACAGTGCCAAGCAAATCTGGGAAAACTGGAGTTACTGGTGGGGGGGGGGGGGTCCAAACAGAGGGCTGCCAACCTGTGATCTATACTGTAGATGTTAAACGCTTGTGTGGTGATTTGCCAGGGGAAATGATCTCAGAATGGAGGAGATAAAACATACCTTCCATTCAGCTTTCTCCAGATTCTGACAGTGTTTGGTCTTCCTGGAAGATGTAAAACAGAACCTCAATCACACCATGGGGAAGATAAGATATCCATGCTCATCAGACCCATACACATGCACATTACCCTGATATTTACTGATATTTACAAAGTGTATTTCAACCTAATAAGACCCTTCACCACTAACAATCAGCATAACAAGAGGCGACGTTCCCAAGTTTCACAGAGTTCTTACATGCAGGTTAAGCCCTTCTGCATCATGCACGCCTTGACAGCCCTTTCTGTCATTTGCTTTGCCTCACACTGAGACATATTTAAAGCCCGAAAGACCTCCCTCCCCTGGCTATAAGCGCTCCAAAGAGCCGTCAAACCAGGCTTTAATAAGGCACTGAATAAGCACCAACTCCAGGTACATGTTAAGGACGTTGACAGAGGCCCTGTTTTGCTGTCTCTCCTACCCCTTCTCCTGCTGCAACTGTCCTGAGAGCATTAATTAGCATTTCCCAGTGTGATGAGAGTCTCTGTGTACTGATCTCTATTAGATCAATGTCATAAATCAGTTGTTCAATGAGTTATAGCTTTGGAAAAACTTCAGCTGGTTTTTGGGGAACAAATGACAAACACTCTATCCAAGACTCATGTATCTTAAAATAAAAGAAAGATATATTGAAATAATTCAAGAACCAGTAAGTAAACAATTTTAATGCTAACTCAGAGTTAATCATATCTTTAATCAAACTCTGTTTTTGTTATTGCCATACACACATACCTGGATTTCCCGATGGTAAAAAAAAGAAATCAAGGCTTCATGGTTTAATGAACACTGAAGAGATAATTCCTATCTATAACTGAGCACGCTAGACATACAGAACCACGTGGGAGCAAAACAGAGTTTAACACCTTTAGGTGTTTCTCTGCCATAGCGTCTACTGATAAGCAGTGTCTCCAAGTGAAACTGTCAGTTCATGGATTGGATCTCACTCCAGATTGCGCTCAAATGACATGGCTGCCTCCCTCTGACAATAACAGGTACTGCACGGCATTTCATCCATTTGAATTTAGTGACAGGTCAGAATAAGATACATGAAACAGAGATTTTGATATTTGCTTTTTATTTTATTTTGCTTATTACAATAAATAAGATGAGAGCTCATTTGATGTTTTACCATCAGGGCTGAGCACTGCTGGTTTTCCAGCATTCCTTTACCTGTCAGTCAGGTGTGAAGCCTCTGGCCAATCAGAATCAGTAATTATTAAACTACCTGGGAGAACTGAAAACACGGCCTGGATTTGGAATCAAGCTCTGCTCTTAATCAGCGTTTCCCAACCCAGTCCTCAAGGAACCCCAGACAGTCCACGTTTTTGCTTCCTCTCAGCTCCCAGCGCACCTGTAGCAGGTATTCGGTAATCCTGATTGGCTGGGTTTCCTGAGGACTGGGTTGGGAAACACTGCTCTAAATGAACAAGAGCGACACTTAATGCAATGATTTACGTACAGTATATTCAAGGTGAAATAATTGTGTGTCTCTGTGCATGTGTTGTTAGGGTTAGACTGTTAGAGGTTTGGGGTATGGGGGGGTGTCATGGCGATGTCGGTTAGGCCCACAGGCCCACTGAATGTCTCCAGTCCCTCTGCTTACTCATTGCAACAGCCTCAGCTTTCTTCCTAAATCGTACACGCAGGCTGGCATAACACCCAACAACCCTGAAGCGTTATGGGGGGGAGATTCCCCCTCCCCCCCACCCACGCATCGCCGTGCGACCAAATGCAGGGCTTCAATTAATAATGCACAAGTGAAATGGTGTCAGGCCTGTCCTGGGCATTCAAGTCACAGGCAGGGCCTGTGCAGGGCCTGTGCAGGGAGGGGGTGGGATGGGGATGGTGTTTCTAAAGGATTGCAGTTCGAGGGGAGTTACTTTTACATAGATGATTGACAAATAATCTGTTTATAACTAATGAATGAATGCACTGATACTTCTGATGTGGTGCTTTGGATAATTCTGGAGAAACTATTCTCCAGTCTGGATTACTTATCAGTGGGATCTACACCAAAGCACCAGTGAGGGCCATAGACTAGCTTATAATGACGGCGTCCTCCTCTGAGAATCGGGAGGCGAGCTGTCAGAAAGGGCCCTATTAAGAGAATGCTCATTTACCACCGTCTGTCTCTGACGCACAGTGAATTTGAGCTGAGAGGCTAGAGGAGGGCTTGGCTGCTCCAGGGCATTGCGTCCCATTACTGTGGCTCCGGCGGTTTATGGGAAGGACCTTTTAAAGCAGAATCTGTGAGCTCCACATTTTATTAGCTGTCAGGATCTCGGAGGTCATGTTCCGGTGAGATGAGATTGCCCCCAGAGGTTAGGGTGCCATCATTTCCTCGCGTTACTGTTCAATTGTGAAGCTGCCACCTTTCATGAGTGTATTGAGTCCCATTCTATGATGCAGATTCTGCCAGTTTAACCAAGGGCTTACTGACGCCAGCAGAGAAGGAGCTCAGAAGTAGGGTCTACGCTCTGCAGTGAGACGTAAAGAGCAGTAGAGTAATGTTTATGAGGCCTGTAATCTGTCGGGGGGGGGGGGGGGTTTCCCAGGCACATTCTCTTTTTGGGCCCCTGTCCAGGTGTCCAGATGTATTTTTTAACATCGGCGATTTGTGCGGTTTTAGTGCTGCATTCCGTGTCTCACAAGTAGCAGCAGAATACCAAGTGAAGGAAAAGGCACTAAATTTCTATATATGGCAGCCACTCAGTATCACCACACAGCGTTTGCGAGGCTCATGCACACGTTTACTTTAAAGATGAAACAATATGCATGTGCTTACATGCCACGCCGCTCACCAGTGACGTCAACTTCCGGAAACTATTGCCACTTTGACTCTTTATTTTTGTTTTCATGTGAAAAAGACTTGCATGCATGTGTCAGTTGTGTGCAGACTGTAAAAGGAAAGTTAACTGCAGGGCTGCCATACATCCGGGGTTCCCCATTTTCATTGTACAGGGTGGTTAGGGAAAACTCATTAATATTCAGAAAATATTAATAGGAGAAGTGCTGCCTGATTGCTCTGCAAACGTGAAAACTCATTAATGTTTTGATCCCAGGAAACGATCTCTATTTCGTCCCACCAAATATGGTAAACCTAGAGGGGCTGATAAGGCTGGGGATTCGACTCTCACTTCTACTCCGTGCGTGTTTGATCTTGAACTTGGCTGCCCTCAGTACCCAGCACGGGCTATGGGTTCGAGACACCATAGATGCAGCACCTACTGTATCTGCGAGTACCCCAGGAGGCGAAGGTGTGGAAGGAAGCCAAAAATCACAGCTGATCCTGTTGCTCCTGGTCAGAAGATCCAATGCCATAATGCCAGACCTCCTCCTTTTAATCATAGCACAGAATAAAATATTTTATGTGTGCAAGATGAGAATAAAATGACTCCCAACAGAAAATGCATCCATCCATCTTCAAATTCAGTGTTGCCCAATCTAGTCCTCAAGGACTTCATTGGGAACTCTGTTCTAATTGTTTATCCTGAGTTGGGTTGCAGGGGGTTGGGACCTCGTAAGGGGCAAGAGGCAGGGCTACAGCACTGGGGTTATGAACCACACACCCTCAGCGAGGCGGCGTTCAAACCCAAGAGGTTTACACAGAGTCACCCTGCTGTCCTCACTGCTCTGCCACTCCACCTTGGACCTCCAGAGCTTTTTAAATCTCTAATAGGCAGTTTTTGATTCCTTCCTTCCTTCCTTCCTTTCTTCTCTTCTTCTATGTAACATTCTGCTTCCCTGCACCAGCATTTTACTGTGTTCCTCAGATCACACGGGACAGAAAAAACTTAAACTGCAGAAACCTTGAAACTTGAATTGTCCCACCTCCAAATAAATGAATGAATGAATGAATGAATCACTCAATTCAGACTTATGGCCATCTGGTCATGGTGCCCGAGCTCACTAAACATGCTCCATATACTGGTTCTAACTGGTCTGCTTAAAAAGCACTCCCAGTGCATGTGCTCGACTCACCTTAATGCCTTCCCTCCCTGAGGGCTCACCCAGCATGTCCATGTGCCCATTAAGGAGAAACACAGAGGCTTCTGAGGCAAATCTATATGTGCAAACATGCACACAGAGGGATTTAATGTAGAGTACCTATTTTTATTTGCAAACCATCCATCTTCCAGCCACTTATACTGGACATGGTTAGTGGAGGAGCCTCTCCAATGCAGCTCAAAAAACAAGGTAGGAAAACACACCTTTTACCGGATGCCAACCTATTGCCTGGTGCCCAGTGATGCACAAGTACAGGGCAGGCAATCTAGAGATGCCATCTAGCCTGACTGTGTGTTTCTACCCTGTCGGGGGGGGGGGGGGGGGGGGGGCG
>JAODUD010000107.1:23933709-23953299 GCA_026784285.1 Stomatorhinus walkeri
TACAGAGCAGCAGTCAGATTCAAACAGCTGGAGAGGTACAGAGCAGCAGTCAAATTCGAACAGCCTGAGAGGGACAGAGAAGCAGTCAGGTTCGAACAGCCCAGGAGGTATAGAGCAGCAGTCAGATTTGAACAGCCTGAGAGGGACAGAGCAGCAGTCAGATTCAAACAGCCCGGGAGGTACAGAGGAGCAGTCAGATTCGAACAGCCCGGGAGGTATAGAGCAGCAGTCAGATTTGAACAGCCTGGGAGGGACAGAGCAGCAGTCAGATTTGAACAGCCTGAGAGGTACAGAGCAGCAGTCAAATTCGAACAACCCGGGAGGTACAGAGCAGCAGTCAGATTCATACAGCCCGGGAGGTACAGAGCAGCAGTCAGGTTCGAACAGCCCGGGAGGTACAGAGCAGCAGTCAGATTCAAACAGCCTGAGAGGTACAGAGCAGCAGTCAAATTTGAACAGCCTGAGAGGTACAGAGCAGCAGTCAGATTCAAACAGCCCGGGAGGTACAGAGCAGCAGTCAGATTCAAACAGCCCGGGAGGTACAGAGCAGCAGTCAGATTCAAACAGCCCGGGAGGTACAGAGCAGCAGTCAGATTTGAACAGCCTGAGAGTACAGAGCAGCATCTCGCTCCTCCATGCCACTTTCATAACATAACATTTTGTTTTTAACTTTCAGGTATTGACTATTTCCTTGATTTCATTTGCTGTAAAAATATAACTGCCAATAGAGTTGGCAGCAAATTATGAATGGGTCAGGAGCGCGTTACTAAAGCGAATCTATGAGAGCCCCCATTATTAAGTAGCTCTTTATCGAAATTGCTGTTTTTAAGTCTACTCATAATGTATAGAAGCCTCTCCTCTATTCATCTACACTGAAAGCATGTGATGGCTTATTCACCACCTTTTCATTGTGGTTTCACTCATTCCCTGGTATATTATTGCTTAATGTAAAAATAGACCCCCTACCATTGACGACATAATGCACACAATATTTCTCTTTCTATATTTCTCTTTCTGCAATATTTCCACCTCAGTACAGTAATACAAACATTTTAACAGTGGGAGAAAAATGGATAGTTAAAATCTAGATGGATTTTTGTCAAATAGGCTTAAAAGGACCATGTTTAATCAAGGATGAGCTCATGAAAGAAACATTAATTTAAACCATTTTACATGAACAAGATGAATATGTTGGTTAACCCCGGAGCAGCAAACAACTCTGACTTCCCGCTATTAAGAGACCACAGCCTGTGCTGACTGCTCCGTAGAGGATTCTACTTATAGCTACATAATTTATTTAATCAATTAATTCCTCCAGTAAATTTGTAGGAGATGACTTTATATATAGTGAGCCACAGATACGTCAGTACGTCAGTAGAGAGTCTGCAAGTCTTGTGGAAAGAATATACAGAGCCTTCACAAACCGTGAATGAAACTGAATTTTAATTGAAACTTTATGTGCTATTTGCACAGGTACCGAAGTTCTAGTACATTGGAATTCATGGCAGCACTGGGATTAAAAAAAAAATTGCTGGCCCTCAAACCCATCGACCTTTTTGGTCAAGGTATAAAGAGAACAGACAAATACGCAATGACAGAAATGACATTTCTATATTTCAGACATATAAAAAGAAATACAACATATGGTCCTTTGTTTACTAATCACACTTTTTTCCTGCTTGAAGAAGCATTTGACAAAATGAAAATGCTACACTTACTGGTACACAGATAATACTAATCCGGTAGAACTTCTTTTTATTTGAAGTTATGGCTTAATTAGTGCAGTGACCTAGTGACCAGCACTGTTGTCCCACACATCCGGGGTTTGAGGGCTTAAATCCTTCCTCCATTCTGTCTCTGTGCAGCGTCTTTGTCTCATTGTGTCGCTTCTCTGGTCTCCCCACATTGCACAAAGTCATGCAGTCAGGCAAATGGTGTCTCTAAACTGCCCATAGTGTATGATTGTGTATGTAAATATATGCATGTATGTCCATGGATGGGCATTCCACCCTGGGCGTACCCCAGCCTGGGACAATCCCCAGATACCCTCATTACCTTGACCCGGATAAGTGATTAGAACATGGGTGGGTAATCGAATCCGCAAAGGGCCAGTGCGCATGCAGGTTTTTGGGATAACGTTTAGGTCAGCTGTTCAAACCCAGGTGTGTGGACTCTTCAGCCAATCTGAACTCTAATTAGTAAAATAATTAGCGAGTTGCCACAAAAACCCGCAAATACACTGGCCCTCTGTGGATTAGATTGCCCACCCTTGGGTTAGAAGATGGATGGATGATCACCAGCGTATGGGTGGAGGTCCCAGAGGAACTCTAGAAATCCTTGCAGGACTCAGAGAATGTAAATAAAGCTGAATCTCCTTGCTTAATTTCACTCGCAGAACCTCAGACAAAAACAACCTCCATTCTCCCGGCAGGCGATGGTTGTAAGAGAGGCTTTAGCCACTGTGAGTAATGCCAAACCTGATAAACATGGATGGGTATTGTTTAATTACTGAAAAGTCAAAATGCCAGACATCCTAAAAGATTAATGGGCTTACTAAAACACTGGCCAGCATTCAATTAGATAATCGGACTGGTTACACTATTTACTGTCATCAGCAGAAGTGTGGATCAATATTGATATGAGGCATAAGGAATGAGCACACTTCTGAGCTTAAAGAGAATGATGATGTAATCTGATCAGCAGTCGGCTGTCTTTGGCTGAATGCACAGGTAGGAATGTATTTGTGAAGCCTGGTTTCTTCAGTGTAACCCATCACTAGGATAATGGCTTTATTGTGACTGCCATTGCGCGCAATATGATTTCTAATTGTGCAATAGAGAGCCAAGGCTTCCAAACCGGACGTGATCGTGCTGCTGCGCTAGTCATCAAATCGTGTATCCCACATCCAGCTGGCTACTTCAATAGACCATATTAGTCCAATCCAGCCAGTTAATTGTCGGCTTTCCTTTAACCAGTGCTCATGCTGGCAGTCTGCGCTAACTAATGGTAACAATAATCATCTCCAGTCTTTCTCAGCTATAGCAAGTAGCGTAAGTCTGATTGAAAGCAGTGCCAAATATCGGGGAGCACTGAGGCTTACCTTACCTTCGTTTCCATAAGTCAATGTTAATTAGAATATAAATTAAAAATGCCATCATACATTAAGGCATACCAAAACTGAAAGTGTTTGTCTGCTTGTCTGATAGCAAAAAAAACATCAGCAACAATGTAATAATAATATCCAGAAAGCTAGAGGGCCAGGCCTGGCAATCAACAGATAGCTTTTATTCAGGAGATAGCCTTCATAGTGTTCCATATGCACAGACATCACATAATGTACACGATCAAAATGAAATGACATATGTTCTGTCTCAATTCCACCTACTGCAACAAGTAACAACATCTAAGACTCCAGTTCAAAGAAACCAGAAAGTCGTAATCATGTTTTGTAAAGGACACTTCAGTGTGAAGACAGAGGGCTCTCCTTAATAAATTTTCATGAAGTCTCTGACCTATAAGGCTGTTAGGATCTGTACAGACATGGGAAATGGAACCCCCCATCATTTAATTAAACTCAACAGTTAAACTCAAGCCAAGTAGCAGTTATTCAAATGAGACCTATACATTCTGAAAGGCGATAACAACTATCCCTCCGTAAAGTTTGTATCCATTATGCAGAAAAATGAGTGTAGATCTTGAAATGTGTACAGAATGTGGTTAGGCACCACAGAGCTGCGTTAAACTGGCTTCCTCAGGTTTGTTGAGTTTTCCGGAATTTTCATTTTGCATAACTGTAGAATGGCCACACTTGCATTTTGTGTTTAAGGTGAAAAGTGAGTTATCCAGGGAGACAAGAAGAGCCAGAGTCTTATTCAGCATTTTCGTAAAAGCAAATAAAATATATAATAAACACACAAACAAAAGCAAATAAGATAGATAGATAGATAGATAGATGCAAGCACTAATTCCACATATTGCTACACTTTTATTAGCTAAATGAAGTATATGTTTTTTTTTCCCTTATGATCTTGAAATGAAATATTCACAGTTCTTAAGTAGGAATTATATAACAACATTATATGTCATCATATACAATTTCTGCTTACATCCACAAGGTGGCAGCTGTGTGTAGTGCAAAGCTCAGCACAGTTTCTGAGCCACATCTCGTCTCCTTTTGCTGCCATTGCTACCGCTGAGGGTCACAGTTAATACCCAGTATGTTCATACAAAATATAAACCGGCGATAGAGCATCTTCATCAGCCTGCTTAATGCTCAGATACCAAAGAAGAAAATATACCAGCAAGTTTTTGTTGGATCTAGTCATTATATAAATATCAATCATTTCTGTTAACTACTATATTTTACATATTTAACATACATTAAAAGTGGAAATATTTAGCTACCTTTTATTGATTAATTTGCAGACGTTTTCTTCCTACCATGCATAGTTCACGCATGTTCTTTTGCTTACAAAACCCATGAAGGTAGGAGCAGATGCTCAGTGCCTGAGGATGAGGATAATGGGAACTGTGCCATGAGCTCAGGAAAACATTCCCAGAAACCCACGCAAACCCCGTGGCTTCAGGGCCCTCGAAAGGCCCGAGCAGGAGAGAGACCCAACGAGGCTGCATCGAGGAGACTGAGGAAGCTATAATGTGCAGTGTGATCTGCAGGACAAACCCCATGGCGGGACTCACAAACTCGCAGCCATCGAAGCGGGGATCGTAGATTGTCAAGACCACAAAGTCTTGATCTAAGCTTCTACTGATACTTGCTGTGCAATCTGTGCCGAACAAAGAGTGATTGTCTGATGAAAGTCTGCATATATACATAGTTAATAAATAAAATATTGCCATTGATTAAATAAGAGTCCTATATTTGTGCAGTGAACTATACAAAACCTGATTTGTATTCACCTTCATTGCTTTAGAAATTATTTGCAGCAGAATATGTTGTTAGCTGCACTGGCACGTTCTTTTCGCAGTGAACATTGCCATTCATGCATTTTAATTCAGTCTAAAATGAAAACCTCTGCTCTAAAGTTTCAGGCGGTAAACTACTTTGGGACCTTATTTCTTTCTTCTCGTTGCTAAACAAGATTTTGCTGTCTGCAGGTGCCTAGATATTGAAAAAAATATCAGGCCTCCTTGGGCAAAGAGACCTAAATCTGGAATAAAGATAACAAATTTAGATTAAAAAGTGTTGAACTCACAAGTTTATAAGCAGCTTTTGTGTATCGTATTACCCAGTGGATCCTTAAATTTATCCATGTATGTTTCTTAGTAAACAAGAAAGGTATAACTAACTCAATGCAGATAGCAGAGAATAATACTGAGATAAATATGCACCCTCTGATTTAGGTCCAAAATATTAGGCATATTATGGATGGCTGATTTGTAAAAATACCTTGCTTGTTTATTTTGTGAAAATGTTCCACAACAAACATTCTTGGGAACATTATCAAGTTGAAGATAAGCATGACTTTCAATTGTTTATTTTGTCTTTCTGAGAGACACATACCAAACTTCAGACTACTGTATGGTTTATCAGACGTATTAAAATACAAAATCCTGGGTCAGTTTCCTGGCACAAATGGAGAAATCTCAATGCAATCTTCAAGGTCACAATAACTAATATGGTTCCAGCAACAGGGGTACTTGTCAGATTAATTTTTTTTATTGATTACTACAACTTCTATTTCGAATTGCTATGGCAAAAAATACATATTTAATTTTTCTGTGATAAAGAGCCCCAAGGAGTAGCATGTAACCAAACAGACAAAGGAACAGGACTGTTTCTGACAGATGTAAAATACAGCATATTCAGTACATTTTTTTAGCAGCTGTTTATTTTCATAAAATCAAGAGTCAAGATAAATGAAAGGTACACAACCTTTTGGCTGCAGCAGCCTAATGCTGCAGGCAGACGGTCCCCAGGGTACGAACAAGACCCATTCCCTAGGTCTGTCTTTAAGTTGAATATGTAGTGAAATTGCAGAAATAGTAATACAGTACATACTAATAATAAGTATTACAATTATATTGTAATAATAAAAGTAAAGGAGAGTATACTGTACCTCAAGCCAACGAACCCCTGAAGCCATGCACGGTTTTCATGAGCGTCGCAAAGTTGTGTGCATGTTGGCTTATATCGAACAACTGTATTTAATCCTAACAATCCTTACAATAGGATTCACGGGAGTCCGCTCAGAAGTACAAGTTGTCCGTAAGTTGCTCATTATCAACTCGGGGACGGGCTGTACTTGTGTCTCTAAAGGGGTCCTTGTGGCCTTGAACAAACTTCCTAAACATGAACTACTCATGAAAACAGTTCAGCTGTAGAAATGAGCAAAGCACTGAATATCAGCATCCGCTGCTCCAATAAATGTACAGTGATGCAAAAATGAAATTCTGCATTTTTGCATAAATTTGACCTTGTCATGCCTCGCTCCTCCAATCCTCCCGTGTGCCATGCCCCCTCATTTACCTCGTGTGGAATCCTCGTGTTCCCAGCTGTGTCTGGTTGCTGTTAATTAGTCTAATAAGTGCTCCTTAGTCAGTCTTGCCCCTGTCTGGTCATTGACGTCAGTCTGTGGTTTTTGGTTATTTCCCCCAAATAAACCCCATTCACCCGACCTCACGGCATCTGTGCTGCTTCCCCGGACAGACCTATAGATATTCATATGTCATATTCATAACTTGAACATGACTCAATAAAACAAACAAAATACATAAAACAATACTGTTTATATTGATTAGGTCCTCCTGACTCCTGTCCAGCTGTGTCCAGTTTGATGTGTTTGGTTCTTTCTCAGCCCTTAAAACCCAAACAGACTCTGATACCCATTGTGATTCCTGGTTCTAATTACATCATATCCCAACCCCCACCTCTCAGGTTAGATTCATTGTTCTAAGCAGCAGTTGTTTTGCTTTGCATATTTCCTCTCTATTTTGGGTTGACACCCCCTCCCACACACACACACACACACCTATACACACACACACACACACACACATACACACCCTGTGCTTAACGCCAATATACCTAACAAATGGAAAACCAGCCTAATCTCTCATTTCATGCCCAATCTCCATATCATATCATTCCATTTACTAGAGCATTTCTCATAGAGGTTTATCCATTTATAACAGTTTTAGTGTGCAAACAGTTTACCTGCAACAGAAACATGTCCCTTAAAAAACTACAATTAGACAATGTAATTTGGCTAAATAAATGTTAATTGTTTCCAGCTTTTGAAGAACATACAGTACCTGGATTCATTTGGAGAGCAAATTGTTTTATTTGCTGAGAGCAATTATATAATTCATTAATCATGTCTCGTACAGAGTCTTGCTTTTTCATAACCCTGCCCATGGAATGTCTGCTAGTATCCTGCTTGTTGAGAACTAATCCTGCCTCTTCCTTCCCGAGCTCCAGCTGTGGTCTCTCCATGGCGACTTAATGTACCGTGTGCGCAATGTTTGAAAGGAGGGAAAAAAAATAGCATCCAGTTCATTTCACTGACGTAAGTTTTCTGGACATTGCAGAGGCGATCTGAGAGCAGCCTGGTTGATTCCCATGTGATTCTAGGTGTTTGATGCGTCACGGACAGCATCTGCCTGAGCAGCATAGCTGACAGGAGCAGAGCGTGCCTGAGACTCCAGTCGATGTGTTCAGGAACAGGGTCCATTCTAGAATAAACACCTAGACGTGCATAATAAACCAAAAATCCAAGAAACACAATCAAAAGGAAACCGGAACATGCATTTTTCAGTGGCATTACCAACAACTCCAGGAGCAGAAACTAAATCCCAGCTGTGCAACCACAGTCCTAGTAGGACAGGCAAAGAGCCAAAGCATTTGACACATAAGTAAACGAAAACAGAAATTAGCTCAGCAACAATGGTGCTGCCAAAGTGGGGGGAAGCCGCAGCCAAATGGAACAGGAATCTGAGCAAAGCAAGTTGCTAGCTGCAGCTTTAGAAAAATTATAGGCGAAAAAAACAACATTGTCGAAGCTGATTTATTACCTGTCACGATGGATAAAAGCTTCTGCAAAAGAAATAAATGCAGAGGTCAAAGTCTTTAGAGTGCCTAGATGTTTATGGCTAAGAAAATAAATATGACGCATAATGTGCAAAGAATTCAGATCTGCATTACAGAGACGTTTAACGAGCAGGGACGGCATGATGGACAAATGAATGAACACGACGAAGCTAAGAGATGAAGAGTAACAGGTGACTCCCAGCCTCAGGGCTGCCTCCGTAACTTCTGATGCAAACTGCTGACCTGCAAGCTTAAATGCTCAAGGTCCTATCAGTTATTGTTATTGCTGCAGGATTCGGAGTTCGTGAATTCAGCGGGGTGATATTTTTGTCCGTTTATTACAACCAGACTGCCACACAGAAGTAGTAACTAAAATAATTACAAGCCTAAAAGATGAAAGAGTGTAAGTGTAAGTTACGTTATTACAGCAATGCAAGCAGTATGTCATTGCACACCTGTTTGTAATTGAGAGGTGATGAATATAATTTGGTTGAAAAGCTATTAAGACTAGACTGCATTATTTATTTTTTCATTTATGTTGGTTAGATGCGAAGTGAATGACTGTCAGTGAATTGCAGCAAGGGCTGGCGTAAATAACTATTGGGTCCAGGACAAAATCATTTCAACGGGGTCCCCCCTATGAAGATCATGCCCCCTCCCCCCATCCCAAGTCCCCCCCTCCCAGAAACTTGCTGAAGGGGTGCTGTGTTCAGGGTGGAGAGCACAGCCTTCGTCCTGCAGAGAGCAGTGAGGAGAGACACTGACTGACTGTCTGCTGCTCCCCCTTCCCCTGCCTCTGCAGTGGCCCCAGCGGCCCCCCTGCAGGGGCCCCAGCTGCCCCCCTACGTCAGAAGATCCTGCCGGCTTACCTGCTTTACATAACGGCCTTGTTCAGTCTGTGCCCTTTTGTGCTAAAAGTAGACACCTCCTAACGGGACCTGAATTTGGCCTGTTTATGGCAGCACTGCCGCAGGGCAGGAGGCCGGGGAGGTCAGTGTGCAGTGCAGCGTGCAGTGCAGCGTGCATCACAGCAGCAATGAGCAAAGGCTTCAGCTCCAAGTTGCATTATTGATGGGCTTAGCATTGCATTGTTGATGCTCTGAGAGCAGTGAAAATTTTTCAGAGATAATGAGAGCAAGACCATCACGTGTGTATCCCTGTAATGAGCGGGAAGGGGACCAGCAGGGATGCTAGGCGAGACGGGACTCTATTTTTAGTGAGGCTAGGCTGCTCAAAATGAGGCTCAAGGTGTAATTGACCACTAAAAACACTGATTAATTCTGGCTCTCAAAAAACTCAAAGGAGCATCTTGCCAAAATATGATCTGATAAGTCTCTTCTCAAGAACATCCCCAGTAAAGTAGGCTGAAGAAAAAGAATGTATCTACAGTGTTCCTGGTATGTCAAATAAAATAAAAGAATAATAATGTTAACTAACTGGATTTTAAAATTAATTACATTAAATTCAACTTTCGGACTGCAATTTCAAGTTAAAAGCATTTAAATTAATGGTAAGCTCAATGTTTCATAACATATACACATGCTTTTGCAGAATTTACTGTAGAGATCACTTAATCTGTTATCCTGAGTTATGAGTTAGGGGCTTTTCTTCAAAACTTGACTTTAAGGGATTATAATTAGATGAAGCGAATGAAAATTTTCTTGACTAGAAAGAGCAGAAATCTCTACTAATCTCCACTGATGTGTCATCCTCGCGTTTTCATCTTCATCTTGTCTGTCTTTTTAGCTGCATAAAAATTATTTTCTGAACTGTAATGTTTCTCGATTTACAGTCGTTTTCCCCACTTTGAACCTGTCAACAAAGTGTATTATGCATGCTTGTGCACTAACAAGGCATTTATCCGTATGATTTGATATGTCTTCTTTTTTTTACTTTTCCTGTGGGTGTAACATTTCAATGACTGAGTGAAGGTCACTGTCTTTCTCTGGATTCCTACACCCCAACTGATCTGACAGCTCTGATGAAAGTTCCCGGGAGAGAATTGATATCTAAGATCAGATGCATCATTGCCAGGCAACTGATTGCCCATTGATGTCTGACTGTTTTAATATCCGATTGAAAGTTGTTCTTTTGTGCCGTCGGTTTTAGGAGAAAACAAATATTGAATTACTCTCTGGCACACAAGTATAAATTCAAAACAAAAGCCATTTTTTTCTCATTTATCAATGCAGAACAGAATGAAGATGATCTGGTATATTGTGTCATGTGATAATCCTTGAAAGACACACTGTTTCACTGCAGTGAACTGCATTACAAAGTCAGCCAAGCACACCTATGAAACATCCCCTGCACCAATGAAAACAGTTGCACTGCAATGACTTACAGTACATTTTAGCAAGCTAGCATGCACTCTTAAATGTGAAATACATTTCATATGTAGCTATCAACTTGTACGTGATTCCCGGTCTACTCCCCCACTGTCCTTGGAGAAGAAGCGCTCTACAGATACGGCAATCATAAATTCCTTGACAGTCTTTTCATTTAGCACCCATGCCGTCACAGACAGGTCACGTAATATTGCTAAAGATCTAGCAATATGGTCCTCAGGAGCAAATACATTGCTTTCAGATATGACACAAATAAAGAGTAGTACGAACAATTGTGTGAGTTATCTGTTTCCTCCTTGTTAACTTGTATTAGATATTAGCATTTTAGGTGAGTGAAATATTAAACTGCAGAACTCACGAGAGGATTTTATGAATGACTGCAGGAATATCAAAGATTAAATACAGCAATTCTGAAAGAAAAAACACTGTAAATAAAAACAAAACTAAGCATTGTTCAGACATTACTTCTAATTCCATAGAGGAGTAATGAAATTGGTTGAAGTATTTCATGTAAAATTGATAACTTCTTAAATGACTGCATAAATTTAATAAAATAGAGAATAGGAAAGAAAGCCTTGTAGCCAATTTATTACAACCAATACACCTGATACTATAATTTTATAGAAGGCCTATATTTTATTTTAAGAAATACAACAATGTCAAAAAAATTGACCATCCTCAGTCAGACTTAATTCTTTGACTAGATGAGAAATGACATTTCTTTTTCTGCTTGGGGTCAAACTCATTCAGGAAACAGATTTATTTTCTTGGATTTTGGAAATCTTGACGAAATTCCCCAAAAGCACTGAAGCCTCTTTGCGGACGGATGCATTTGCACAACACGGAGGTCAGATAAATGTTCTCTGGTTCCTGCAGAGGAGTGCGATTAACACAGGCCACATCACTAGGGGGTTGCTGTTGCCAATTAAAAGATGAAGCGGTACATCTGTGTCTACTCCAAAGCAAACACAGTTTATTTGACCCTGAGATGAAATTAAAGGCTCTCTCAGTAATTCCAAACAGACCAAGACATACCAAGCAGCTTATGATGATCTCAGAAGATGTCCTTCATTTTTAATCTTAAGCTTCACTCAGCTTTAAAGCTGTTGTGAAAAATCGTGACTTAAGCACAATTCTGAGTGCCAGTAGTAAACACTAAGACCTAAGAAAATCATTGCACAATTACTATAATTTCCTAATACAATGTTGACGTTAGGCATGAAATATAGATGCCGAAGGGCATGCAGGACATTTGAGAATGAAAAACTAGCAATTCAACACAAAAGGAGAAAACACAATATCACATTTATGTTGATCAATGTCTTCTTTATCACTCCATTAGCGTATTCATCATAATAATCACTATTATTCATTGATCTCTTTAACACCTCCTGCTCTTACACTTACTTTTATAATAAATACATATAACCGATACTTAAACAACTACTCCATTTATTAAATTTTAATTTGAACACTTCAAGCAGAATAAATATAGCACAATCTGCATTGTTTACTCCTGCCCCTCATATCCTTTCTTGCATGTTGCATTTCTAAAAAAGTATAATTACTAAAAATCCATAATACTTCTGTTGGCACAAGGTGTTATAGATTGTGCATCTTGAATTTATCAAGAGGAACAAGAAAATCATCTGTACCTCATTTAATACACGGATAGCTTAACATTTGTCCAATTTAGACTGATGGTACAACTGATCTGGTTTTGGTGGTTTGTGTTATACTTCAGCGTGGCTTGTTGCAGTGCATTTTTAAATTCTGTTTCCCCTTGATAATGTAGCCTACTTAAGCAGAATGAGAAAACGGCTGGAACTGGTAGCGTAAAAATATCTAATGCAACATCTGTATCATTTTAAGGTATCTGAAGAAACCAGGCCAGGCTGAGTTGCACTAAATTTAGCATCTAGGTAAGGCAATGGAGCACAGCCTGCCTGTGTAGATTTAAAAAGCAGGTAGTATATTAAATGTGTCATGAATTTTTCATGAAAAGCCATCCTTTACGAATCCCTGGCCCTGTACATTAGGAGCAGGCTGACATTGACCTGGCACTCGACCACTAGATGAGAATGACCCAGGAACGGCATTTTAGATGACTCTGATGAACCCATGACCACAAATGATCTCTGTTCTGCGTTCCTGTTTGTACTGGGTTTGAGCAGAATGAGCTGCATTACTTGAGCTCTTTATGTAAAATGGCCAAATTAGGGAGGAAAGCAGATATTTCTGAAACATCGTAAAACCTTCAGGAATTAGGGTCCATTCTGAGATTACTACAGAGGCCTGTTTCCTTCCGGTTACTAATATGAACTTCTTGTGAAAATGTCCAAATAAAACTGAGATTAAAAATGCGCTCACATTTTAAGTCTTCATCTGGGGGCATGCGCATGAACCTGAGATGTTTTAATAAACAAAATATGATTAGAAATATAGATATATTCACTTTTGCTTCCAAACCAGACTAAAAATAACCATACACAGTTGATAACTATGTTGTAGATGACACAAATTCATCTGACCTTTGATTTTAATTAAAATGCATTTAATTATTTCCATATCATGTCTTGTGGAGTTGAGAAGTGTGTAATTTTCTATGTGATCCTGACTTGCTTCTCCTGGATCTTTGCTATTGATCGGTTGAGCCATTTTTACATGTTTCATATTACAAGATTTTTTTCCATAACACTTAACTTAAAACAGTTTCCTTGATACAATATACATACCTTTATGATGCATTCATAAAGTATTTTAAACACTGCTATAACTACATATAAAAAGGCACAACACATTTTAGCCATGTTTGTTATGCATTATGACTGCTCTGTGAAGCTCTCATCTATAATACACTATTGATACCTTCATAATGCATTATAATCATAAGTGGATAGATCAGGTCCAGAAAGTAAAAAAAAATGAGTTGAGAACTCTGTGACTCTTTATACTCAACTGGTTGGTTGCAACAAAATCTTGGTCTGAATTTTTACTTTCTGGATCTGAACTGTCCACCTCTCATTATATTGGTCAGCATAAGTCACTAAATTGCATTATGAAGGTATTTATAGTGCATTGTAGATGTGAGCTTCACAGGGCATTCATTATGCATAATTACCATGACTATAACGTGGTATGCTTTTTTTATGAATAGTTATGGCCATGTTTATAATGCTTTATGAATGCATCATTATGCATTATGAAGGTATCTATAATGCATTATACTTGACCGATTTAAGTAAAGTGTTAAGTTTTTTAAAACTTTTTAGTGCTCAGTTCTTTGTTTTGTTTTCCATCTTGTAATTATAAAACCAGAACAATGGCAGGCATTGCTATGAAATGGCACATGCTGCATGAATCATGCTGTGTGTATTGGGAAAGCATAGTAATGCTGCGGCACTGCACTGCACTGACTGCACTGCCTGGCCTTCAGCATGTAATTCGATCAGCTTTATGCAGCATAATCAGCCACAGGGTCCCGGCTCATAAACACTTATCCAGTGGACACTGCATTAAGAAGCTGCCCCCATGTGTTTGCTTTATACAGACCAAATGGGAATTTCTCAAGCCCGGTGGCTGATGTCCCATGATTGCAAAGCATGGTCCTTGCAGCATGGTAATCTCCCCGGGTGACAGGGAGCGGGATCAGTTTGTATCCAAGCAGGCCTCAAATAGCTCATGCTGCAGTGACTGAAAAAAGAGAAATTCTTCACTCGGGCAGAATGAAAGACAAACCGGAGGAGTCGTAGGGACAGTGCAGGAGGAGCCACTCAAGGGGTAAACATGCAAAATTGATGGAGGTGTGCACAAAAATGAAGAGAAGTATTAGAAATAGAAAGAGGGTGATGATCGGGAATCCAGTGAGTGCAAAAAGCTCACTGCATTATGCTGGGCCAGTGCTGGTCTGTGATGTATGGTGGTATGCCTTCAATTGAATTCTTGGAGGGCAGAATTTCAAATTTGTAGGCCATGAGGTTTTCAGTTACTTTAAATTAATTTTTTTGGGGGTGGGGGTCTGTTTCAGGCAGTTTGATGAAGTAAGGTGCATTCGGAAGCAAGGATCCTATGGAAAACAACCTGATTTTAGGAGTCCTGAAGCCTAAAGAATCAAGATGTGAATCAAGGCGAAAAGGCAGAAGCCGTGACATCATTTAATGTCTTTTGGCAGTGTTGAAGTGGCTTTGATCATACATCTTCATGTAGAATGACAAACTTTGATCACACTGACCTATATGCAGCTCAAACTGCTGAATTGTAAAAATGAATTGTGTGACCAACCAACAAAATAATTTTGCGTACATGCACATAGACCTTTAAGTGTACAGATCTGTTTTTTGACAGATCTTTATAACAATAACAAAACTAAAGAATGTCTAAAAACAAAAATGCCCAATCATTCTATTATCACCCACCATTACAATTTGGCTGCACAAATGAAACATGTGGCTCTCAAAGCACATTGAACGAAAGGACTATATTTTGTAATTATAAGTAAAAATAGCTTGCAAAATGAACTGAGCAAACAAGCTGTGAAGGAGGTTTATTTTGGAACAGTGTAGCCCGGCCCGGCCTGTTCAAGGTCTCCAAATAATATAACAACATATAGGTTGTGCTTTGTTCTCTTAAAATTGGTGCATACAATCAATTTTGTTCTTGAGAGCAAATGAACAGTTTTCACATTTTCCTCCGTGTCTTGCGGCATGTTTTTATTGATGTTATAGCTGTCTTTCTGGAGTGTTCTGACAAAAATAAGCTTCCAACAGTTGCAACAGTAGCTTTTTCTTATGTTATTTTAGAGGATATTTTGTTTAATAAGCTGACCCCATGTACCAAAACCCAGTGAAATCCATGCAGAGAATTTACTTACATAATGTATAAGTGATACGGTACTGGCAGACCTCCAGTAACACAGCTCAAAGTCTCTGCTACCTTCTCTTCACCCTGAGCTCTATTTAATTTTAAGTTGTTTTACTAGTTTTTATGTCTTTATAATTTTGGCACAGATGTAAATCGGTCAGTAATTAAACATTCTTTAAACTCTGAAGGATCTCACCCCTGGAGGAAATTCTGTGCAGAATCTTCTCTCCCAAGTGTAGTATTCACCCATTACAACAGTTGTCAGATATTTCATAGGTTCTAGAAGAGTCTCAACATCTGAGTCTCAGCCTGCTTCAAATAAATGGAAGACAACCTAGCAGTTCATACTCTGAAAAATATGCCTGGATAAGATACCCCCCCAACCCACCACCAATGATGCCCGGCTAATGGAGTACCAAGCTGTGCAGCTGATCTTCTTTGCTTTCATTCTTTGCCACCTATTGTTCTGCTCCTTCTCTTCATTCCAAAACCCTGATTCAGAAGGGGAAATAACTTCTGCCACACTCTCTGCACATTTTTTTCCAAAGTGTATTGATTGCTTCTCCAGTTCTCTACCACAGCGCACCTCTCCTCTACTTCTGCAGAATGCCCACTAGAATATCTCTGAAACCTTCCATTGTAAGAGTCCTTGGTGACTTTGAGTCTCGGTGACCTTGGAGCCAAAATTACAGTAAAACCACAAATATGCCATGAGGGTGAAATATACTTGGGATGTGATAAATGTCTTCTGCACAGCCTGCTCAAAACATATAACCTGGTAAATTAAATAAATCCATGATAATGGAATAGAAAATGGATGACCCAGTAACATAATAGAGTCAGAGTGGAAACAGGAAATAAGGAACCACAACTGCCCCACAACGGACACTGAAATTAATCCTTTTGACAAAATGAAGCAAAATCACTGACTCCCCCCAGACCCAACATATGTTCAAAATATTATTAGCACCTGGCATGCCAAAAACTTTAATCTCATCTTTTGTGCATAAATGCACATCTGCCACAAGACTGTCACCTAATGGTACAACTGGATTATCCAATGATAAACAGATGCATTCAAAGGTGATGCAACGTGCAATTCTGTTCCTTTTATATCCTGTAACTGACTGCGCTTTTACAGTAGAGTGTGATTCATATTTTCCCTGGTGTTCGGTATGAAGGACACTCAGTATGAAAGCTCTGTATATGTAACGTTGATTTTAAGATTATAATAACTGTTTTGTATGCTACTTCTGTTTCTAAAAATACACACCCCGATTCCAGCCATGCAGAGAACCTGACATGTTTTTTTTCTGTAAGGAACTTGCTGTGAGTAGATGATCATGAATCACCATAATAAAAACACTCAAGTGAGTTCTGCAGTTTAATATTTTACTCATCTAAAACACAAACCGTTACTAAAATACTACAAAGTAAACAAAAATTCCAGAACTCTTAATTAAAATCTATTTGTACTACTATTTGAGACAGAATTGAGCACCCAGGTAAAACCCAATTACTTCAATAGGACATTGACCTTCAAAGAGATATTTATTTATACACACACACGCACGCACGCACAAACACGAATATGTGTGTATGTGTATGTGGCACACAGGGACATCCATTAGGCCTACTTCGTAAATATATTTATTTAATAACGAAGTTTAAAAGTAAATGTTTTTTTTCAACTGGAACATAAAGCCACTACAATTTTAAATACGATCGACATTGAATAAAATATCATTGAAAAACAAAAGAGCCATTAATGCAATTCACAGTTGACTGGAGGTGGCGTTATGTGAATATTGCTGGTCTTCTTTAGACACAAGCCGGGCGGCCACTCGCTCGACCGGTGTCCCGGGATTCAGCACCTCGGTCAGTTCCGTGTCCGCAGAGGATCCATTCGGCAGGAAGCGGCCATCGATCGCACTGTTTCATTGACAGAGCCGATCGCACTCAGCCTTGCCCCCCTCCCACCCTCTCCATCCTTCCGCCCCTTTTCTCACCCAGTGCCTGAAAAAGGGAGCAAACACGTAAGCAGTACCAGCCTCACTCTGTAGCGTGAGATACCGCGTCTAAGCGGAAGCTGCTCGGCGTCGCTCCTGCCGATTCGCCGCATCCCCCGATTGTTTTTCGTGGGCTCCTTTCATTGCTCGTCTTTTACCATTTATAATAACCATCGTTGGACTTTTGGCAGCTTTATATTACTTACATTGGAGCGGAGCTCGAATCCAAATATCCAGATTTAGCTTCCTATTTAAAGGTAACCTTTACTCAAAGGCAGGATGTTGGATCCATCATCCAGCGAGGAGGAATCAGATGGGATAGTGGAGGAAGAAAGCAAAGAGGTGATGGCACCCCAGGCCGGATCCCGAATCTCCCCGAGCCGGACCAGCGAGAGCTCGGGCGGGCTGCAGCCCGGCGGCCGGGGAAGCGGCGCCCGTCCGTCCAGCCCGAGCCCCTCGGCCGTCAGCGAGCAGGAGAAAGAGGAGGTGGAGAAGCTGCATAGAGAGGAAGAGGAGCGGAAGAAGAAATTGCAGCTCTATGTATTTGTAATGCGCTGCGTCGCTTACCCTTTCAATGCAAAACAGCCGACCGACATGGCCAGACGGCAACAGAAGGTAAGGACAGTGCAAAGGGGAAAACACGCAAATAGTTGCTGAAGTGAGCTAGAGCGGCCCGATTGCTCAGTAGTGCATTGATTTTACACAACAACAACAACAACAACAACAACAACACAGCCCTCACCTAATATCAAATAATACTCCCATATATGTTTAGGTTTGCAATTTGTAATATTGATGTGCAACCCGGAGGTCCTCAGCCCCAATAGTAGACACCTACTGTATATAAGCAATTACTGAAACAGGACATAGGATATATATAAGATCATGCACAATGTGGGAAAGACAAGGCGCTGGAGAGATATTTATATGCTGGGCTGCCTCGAGACTGCAGCACCATGCATATTGCAAATTTGAGAGGCTGTAAATTGCCTCAATCGAAGGAGCGTAAGATGCATAAAACCGGTGCTTGCCGCTGCAAGATTAGAATATCGCCAGGGGAAGGAAATTCATTTACAGAGACCCCATCCCGAATATTAATACAGGGAAGGGAGAAGCAGTGTCATTGCCGGAGACCTTAGCGGAGTCACGTGGTCCGCAGGTTGTACGTCGAGCGCAGCGATGCTCCTGCAGTCACACGGTGCGTTTTTGCGCCGTATTATCCAAGGAAATTCAGTGCAAAGATCAAGCTCATAAAGTATGATTCTGTGAATTAATATCGCCCCCTTTTCATTCGTGATGTGATTCTTTTTTACCCGAGATGCTACTGAATTAAGTGATATAGCGGCATTAATAACTGCGCAAAAACTCGCTCGTCCGTTATAGTTGATTACGCTCTTAATTTGTGCATTACGTCCATTTAATATCAAAAAGAGCTTTAATGTCTGTTAATAATTAATCGATTTGCCTGCGAATAATCTACGTACTTCAGTTGTTATTGTAATGTAAAATGAGGCACAGGAGCAATTTTCGGGCCCTTCAAATGTCGTCATTGAACAATCTGTACTTATTGCTGCGTTATACCGACTCAGGCCGCGCGGAGCCCTGAGGATTAACATCGTCCTACGTGAATCTGATTGCATCGATCGCCACATTACTTGATCCAAAAGGTTGTATCAGTCATATTTTAATATTCCTTTCGGGAATTAACCCCTTTGCAGAGCATGGCGACAGAGACCCCGAAGTGTCATTGCTGTGTGGCCTACACACACGAACTACTTCTGTCCGTTAATGGTTGCAGTCACATATATTTGCGTAGCGGTGGAGGAGTGCACCCTGAAATGATGACCTGACAAGGATTTAATTTAATCTTGAAATCATTTACTCGCAAATCATTCTTTTCCCTATTATTATTATTATTATTATTATTATTGTTGCTGTTGTTATTGTTGTTATTATTATTTGGGGACGGGCGCTTCATATAAACAATATAGAGATACTTTAACACTATTTTAACAATACTACTTTAAAATACACGAAGACGCAAAATAGAACTCGGCGAACAGGACAATCATCCTGATTATCAAAACGGGAATTAGCGCATTTAATACAGAAAGTGCATGTTCGCTATTCTGTCTATTGTATTTTAATTGTAATTAGTTCATTAATAGCAGACAAAATGCCAAGGTGTCTTGAGTCAGAAAATAGATATGTTGTTGTGTCATAAATTACCTTGTCCCAGATTTCACACCTTTCATGTTTGCCTATCTATCTATCTATCTATCTATCTATCTATCTATCTATCTATCTATCTATCTATCTATCTATC
>JAODUD010000107.1:23965726-23975902 GCA_026784285.1 Stomatorhinus walkeri
ACCCCCCCCCCCCCCCCCCGCCATCACCCCAGTGTGGCATATTTTATTGGGAAATACCAGCATATCATTGCTTTTCAAAATACTGTATACCGCAGTTTAATGCCTGGATGGTATTAAAAATTAGGTACCGCCTGAGTGTGTCTGTGTGTGTGTGTGTGTGTGTGTGTGGGGGGGTGTTGGGGTGCTAGCAATAGAATGTGCAGACTAGGGGGGGGTGTTGCTGGCAGTGAAATTTGCCGACTGGGTGGGGTGGGATTGTGGCAGTAAAACTTGCCAGAACAACAGATTTCCAGGACATTGCACATCACTGGTGGGTGTCAGGGAGCTGCTGTCAGTTTGCCGGAGACTCCGGGACCTTCCGGGAGAGCTGGGATGTCGCCTGTGATTAAGGCTGGATTTTCTTCGTTGAACTTGTTTCTGTTTAGCCGTCTTCAAAACTTCGGCTCAAATCTAAGTCCATGAGCTCAAGACTCCAATGAAATATCATCTGACCCAGTTGTGTTACCTGCTCAAAAGAGTGGACCTTGTGGGCACTGTCCTGACATCAGTTAATCTAACTGCTTGGGGAGAAAACACAGAGGGAACATATTCCACACACAGTATGAGGCTACAGTCTTAGCTGTCATGCCACCCCAGTATTATGTACTAATATAATATTGTATATCATTAATGGTACATGAGGTATTTGTGTTTCTGACAAGGTTAATACCCTTCTTCTATTGTGTCAGATCTGTCAAAATCCAATCAGAAATGAATATTTTTAATTACAGTGATGATCAGATGAGGTCAGAGTCTCATTGAGTAATACAAAAAGTCTTACCAGCAGACAGATGGAAATTAAGTAACACAAAGGCTTTTGAGCAGGAATTCTTCTTACTTGTAGTTGACATTAATGCAGCACCACACGATTCAGGATGGCTGTGGATGTCTGTGAGAGACAGGCCCCCCTCCATCCATCTGTAATCAATAGCTTATCAAAAGTTCCTAGTCTGTGTGTTTGAGTTGAAAATAGGGCTATTTTTGTGTGTCCGTTCACTTCACATACCCTTTGGCATCCTGAGATTTCCGATATCTCCTTTCCCTTTGGATCTATATGCATCCCAAAGAGGTTTTTCAGAAGCATTTTATATCTTTACTGATGGACTCCGTAATTTATTTTTGGAAATATTCATTATTGAATTGTGTTTCTTGTCCGGGCCAGAAATTTGCATATAAAATATTCACAGCTAATTTGACAAAACTATCTGTTTATTACAAACCATTCAGTTTAAAGAAAGCATCTTAAAATTTAGGTGTATTGGAGCAGCAGTATTAAAAGAATGCATTAAGAACTCGCAAAGTATGCAAAGTATATTCTATTAATATGCAATGCTTTCCAATTTAAAACGCAGACTATAAATGTCAAAAATTGTCACTCTTCTGAAGGAGTGCATAGTGTTGTCTACAGATCTACAGAACAGCCTCTAAACTGTTGGCAAAGTTTTCTAACTACATTGGCTTTCCTCTGTTAGTGCTGTGACTTCAAGGAGAAACATCATAGCTTCAGCTCTGTTGTTAGTTTTGTATTAATTATACATTATTTATTGGTATATAAGTAAGAGACAACACAACACTCAGTTGTAGTCGAGATATCTATAATAACAGGATAGAAAAACAAGTGGTGTCTAACTATTTAACTGATTTAAACCACATTTGTAAACAATTTACAAACCTTCAAACGTCATAGTATCTGTTCTTGGTAAGCTGCTCTAACCGTTTACTGTACCACAGCTGCCATTTCCCCTATGACAGGAATGACAGAGGAATATTAAGGTTAATACAAAAACACCCCGGTGACACGTGTCATGTCACCATGGTAACAGGGACTTGAACTCATCCTTCAGTCATATTCTGCTGAGGTGGGACAGGTGTAAAATCTGCCTTTATTCAGGATAATGCAGCATCACATTAAACAATTACTGCTATAATCAGGTTTACTGGTGCCTCTAACACCCACCCTCGCGTTTGGTCTAGTCTTAGAAATTGATGCATTCTTGGCAGATGAAAAAATAACACTGCATGTAAATGTGTGTAAGAAAGGAATTTATTAGTCCTTCAGAAAGCAGAAGATTTTTGCGCAGAATTTGACTAGCCGTTGTCAGGCATGCTGCACTCCTCACGCAAACCTAAAAATAGCACGTATAGCCCTTCCTGACATTGGATAGACCTTTATCTCCCTTCAGGACGAGCACACAAGGGTGTTCTGTAAATGAACAGCCTCACAGCCCATCACGCTAATCCGAATTTATGGGTATTTAAACAACGGTAGAATTTTATTTTGTGCTGGTCTCAGTGAATTATTAGCCTTTAAAATAGTACTAAATACTTCTGATTAATGTAGCTTGTTGGGTACTTTCCTTGTGTGGTCTCGAATTTTCAAATCATCAAGTCATCATCAGTGTTGTGCTTATGATCTTAAAGCATGGATCATGTCCCACCTGAGTCACATTCGACTTATTTGCCCTTTGCTTGTTTGATTCACTGGCATCACGTGCTAGTTGCTTAACTGATGCTTTTTTCCTGCAGTTTGTAGGCTGGATACTATACCAGAACCCGTGCCATACCTACTGGTCTCAATATACTGAAGGCTGTTAGAAATGATGGATTTTGGCATGTCTGCCCACCGCCTATACGAATGACAGCCTTCTTTGTTCAGAGTGTGGGACTCCTGTCTCTTTCACAGATAACCAAGCAGCAGCTCCAGACGGTGAAAGATCGTTTCCAGGCCTTCCTGAATGGAGAGACACAGATTGTTGCGGATGAAGCCTTCATCAATGCAGTGCAGAGCTTCTACGAGGTAAACTTTACTTCATCAGTGAAGTGCACATCATATATCGGACCCAGTATTTATTCAGTTCAATTCAGTTTACTTTCATATAGCATCTCTCTCAAAATGGCTGCTTCAAAGTGCTTAACACAGAATCATACAAAAGTGGCACTTACTGTCGGAGATGAGCTTTGAATAAAGATTAAATAAATAGCGAATAAAGACTAAGAATGGACTCCATTATCAACAGATTCTACTTCCTTTGTTTAAAGTGTAGAAATACAACAATATTTGGAAAGCTTATCTATGAAGATACACTAGTATGTGTGTTGATTACAAAATTTAATACCAAAAACATCTTAATAGACCATATAAAAATAAACCACATAAAATGTAGGGACCTGACTAAAAGGGGCAGTTCACCCCAAAACTGAAAAAGATACGTTTTAGAGAGGCCTTAGTGCTGTCTATCCATCTAGGTTGCTCTGCTGGGAGATGCCTAGTTTTGGAGATATCGGCTGTAGGAAAGACCGTATTCTCTCAAATATAATGGCATTCTTTCTGTGGTGTCTAAAGTGCCAAAAAATGCATTTAAAAAATTCAACAGCAAAGTCTCTTACCAAAAATCATGACCCAGTTATTGAGTATAACTCACAGACTTTGTAGTGAGCAGTTTAATGTAGGAACTATTTTCTTTACCAAATTCCACACATTAATCATATTCTAAAACATTAGTGACATCAACAGGGTAGCAACATGGCTAGCTAGCTAAATTCTTTTAGCTCAACCATCAGCTTCTTTGATAAATTACTTGAGGGGTAGCCTATTAATTTTATAAACATTGTTTATCTACTTTTACAGTATAATTTTACATTTAAAACAATAACAAAATGTAGTATTGTACAAAATGACCACCAGTTCGTAACGCATTGTTAATATCCAAAATTTCTATGCAAAAATTTCCATGGAAACCTTTTGGTAATTTACCAGAAATCTTCCACCCTCTTGCCATCCTAGTCAGCTCCTTTCTGCTCATTCAGCTTGTTTTTTTGAGCTGAAAACTAATGATGTGCTAATAAGGAAATCTCTGACCAATACCAATATCCCATTATTTCAAAATGATACGAGTACCAGTTGTTTGGAAAGTTCTGCTTAAATAAGTTTAAAGGGACATGAATTACATCCCAAAAATATGAAAAAGTATTTTTGGTAAGAAAAAATCAACTCTGGCATACAACAGTCCCTGGATACTATATTTTATAATTGTTTATAATCATATATTTAACACATTTATAACAGAGAAGGGCTGATCATCAAGTGTGATAAACTAATTTAATGTCGAGAAATATATTTTGCTTTCACACTGTCAGCACTGAATTTTATTTTGTTATCAAACCCTTGTGTTAGTCACAGACGCACGTTATTTAGCGGTACTGTTGCCTTCTTTATTCGAATGGATTTGTTTTTCAGAAACTCTTCCTGCTCTTCAATGTCTCGCCTGAAGGTGAACAACCAAATTTGTTGTGTCAAAATGTTTATTAGTTGATCTTCCTCGTGAAATTTGGGTGGTGTTTGCAAAATGCGTTTCTAACATTGCTTATAATTCCACATCAAGGGGGTTGTGCATTACTGCATCTGTCTCAGTCTCACTCTGCTAAATCTGAGGTCCCGGGTGAGTCAGAAGTGATGTATGAAGACATCAGATGTCCATGCTATATGGCCAATGTTGTGGTCCAAAGTTTGCAATCTACTCAGAAATACAGTTACTTCTCCATGTCAAGTTGCTATAACGAAACCTGTAGGGGGAATCGCCTTTAATTGGACTGAAACAACATGATATCTGCTGCACATTACAGTGTGAAGCATTGTGTGATGTCCACTGAATCTAGTATCAGAATCGCACATTCCAGTTTTAGCTCTTTGATGTGTTCATGGAGTAACTGAAGTGGGAAATGAACAAGCAAGGTGTATCATGAGGATCTAAGCAGCCTTTTTCTCTGGCCCTTCAGCTGCAAAATATCGTTGCTACTCTCATTGTAGACTTTAAGCCAGTGGCAAAGGTTTCTTTCACTATTTTCCACAGTATGTCAATATCAGGGTGACTCATTGTGGATCCTTTGTTCAAAATGGCTTTTGTCCAAAATTAAGATTTCTTCACTTATTGGCTTTTGTTGAAAGCAGTAAATGAGACCTTCATTTATGGACTGAGTCATGGATAGAATGGTAAGTCACTAAAATATGGATGAAAATATATGCCATGTTAAAGTGGACTGAAGAATGGTAAAGGAAATTAAACAGATTGATAGTTAAACAGAGTGGAGGACATCCTTCCTAATAGTGTGTGTGTGTGTGTGTGTGTGTGTATGAATATCCCATATCTTTGATCTTCTTAAATGTCTGAAATAATGAAACATATTTGGTTTGAGGGCAATTAATTATAATATTTTTTTTGTTAATTTGAAGAGACGAAATTTTGTTTTAAAACAAAATATTCCTTCTCCTAGAACAAGAAAAAAATATGATAATGAAGGACTGACCAATATATGATTTATAAATTCCCTTGGCTGAAAAATTACGGCTGCACACTGTCTGCAGAATAATTAGTTGTCTTTATACCAAGAGATAAAGTAGTAAGTGACTCTCTGGCTATGGTGCAGACACCGCATATCACATATTCTTTATTTTTATTCTGGACCATGTGAACTCGTTTGTTTCTTTGAGTCCAGAAGCAGACAGCACCAAGATGGATTTATTGTAGTGTTTTAGTGCACTTCAGTGATTAAGCAGTTTGCACTGTAGGCCACAAATATCATGCAGAACAACTGCCTGGTAAGAATGGAGACCGTCAAGAGGCAATAACTCTGGTTTCCATGCACACACGTAATCCTTTGTTTGAATCGTTCGTTCTCATTACACTTTTCTTCTCAGCGACACAGCTGATGGCAAAACTGACAGCAAATCCCCACTTTCCATGATCACAGGTGTTTCTGAAGAGCGACCGTGTGTCGCGCATGGTGCAGAGCGGCGGCTTCTCGGCCAACGACTGCCGCGAGGTCTTCAAGAAGCACATCGAGAAGCGTGTGCGCAGCCTGCCGGAGATCGACGGCCTCAGCAAGGAGACGGTGCTCAGCTCCTGGACGGCCAAGTTCGACACCATCTACCGCGGCGACGAGGACCCGCGCAAGCAGCAGCAGCGCATGACGGCCAGCGCCGCCTCTGAGCTCATCCTCAGTAAGGATCAGCTCTACGAGATGTTCCAGCAGATCCTGGGCATCAAGAAGTTTGAGCACCAACTTCTCTACAACGCCTGTCAGGTAACAGCTGTCAGCATCAAGGTTGGGAAATGCAGAGTATTACCAATCACCCCATCTCCAGACAAGGGGAAGAATTTACGGGAAGTAACTTGAAGCAAGCAAAACATGTATTGAAAGAACCTATACTGAACGAGTTCCAGATGCCCGTGACATACAGTCTTAGTCCTGGGGACACTGACCTGGTTTTTGTTTCAGTTAGGCACTTAGACATCCCGGAGCTTTTACTTCTTTTGCCTTTTACATCTATCAAAGTACCACAGATGAGAAATAATTGATTAGAGAATGCTTATAAGCAGTTCCGTGTAATAATATTTATGTGAGATTACATTTCACTGTGGGACAGCAATACTATAAGGTTATTAAAAATTGCAAGTTTTTATTCAGCAACTCATCTTGATAGGGCTGTTAGAGAAATTAAGCGCCAGGGATTACGTTACACTGGTTTATGATAATAATAATAATAATAATAATAATAATAATAATAATCAGGGGTGTAACAATACCGTTTACCCACAGTTTGGTTTGTACAGTGGTTTTCAGGCCACGGTAGCAGTAAGGTTTCTGTATCCTTATAATTAATTAAAAAAAATATTTGGCCACGATACAAAAGATATCAATACGCCCCTAATAATAATGCTACATGGTGATTATAATATGGAAACATATCCATAATATCATAATATAGCTGTAAAATCTCAGAAGAAGACTGCTATGAGCTACTGTAACGAAAATATTAGAAAATCTGTGTTCATACGTCTGTGACAGTTAGGAAATAAAGAGATATTGCGATATTACATATAAATGCAGAGAGAGAGGGAGGGAAAAAGGACAGTGAAACTCATAGTTTGGGCCTACAGTTCGCTTGAGGGTCTGCGCTCCTGCTGAGGGTGGAGTCACATGAATCCAGTATAATATATGACTACAGATAAATAAGGTGCCGTATATGCAATGTAAAAAGCCCAGTGTGGCTCTGGCAGAATCCTACATACTGATCCCCTTATGACTATTATTGTTGCTATTTTACATGCACAAAATACACTCTGAGAAGTGCACAAACTGAAAGAAGGAACTATATTTGGTGACAAAAATATGAACATAACAGCTTTAATATTGCTAAGTAGCTGAAAACCTCATACATATTCAAATAATGTCGCTTTGACATTTGAGTGTGTTTGTGTGCCATAAAGCATTATGCTATTCTGATAATAAGTGTAAAGATTGATAGAGTCCTAGGAAGATTTTCCTTCGTGACCTTTGAGTGAGGATGAGGTCTTACTGTGATATGCGTTTGCACAGTAACTTCAGCCATTGTGTGATAGAAAGGTATCCAGCTGCACCATTAGCCTTAGATTGATGGTGACATCTTGCCACTAGGCTGGAGGACACGTCCTGAAGATATGGATGTATTGTAGCTGTTGTTAATAGTGCAATGTTTGCATATGTCTGGGTTAATCTCATTTTAAGCTTTTTGTGTTATGTGAATTGTGCTCAATGATTGGCATGCTGTCTGGAATGTTTGATTAATATTTCCTGTTATTTCTATATGTTTAGATTTTTTTGTGAGCTGGCAATTTAGCTTATTTCATCGGGTAATGTTTAATTAACTTGTTGATTACATACACTTAATTTGTAAACGTATCATCTGCTGGGTGCCATTGAAATTTGACCAAAAGATTGTTATATTTACCAATCTTATCAGTTTGCTCAACTCAGTATAAGCTGAGGATAGAATGAAAATACTACTTTGCGATTCTAGGAAGGGTTATTGCTTGAATTCTGTGCCATCAGGGATTTTTGGCGACATCCGGATGCAAGGTGTTTTGCAGCTTCAAATCTGTGCATTCTGATGGCCCCTCAGCTGGTAGGTCTTAGCTGCTGTTTGCCCAAGCAGGTTCCCGTTAGCACAGCTGATGCGCATATTCTGCCGATTGCTATTTTATGCTTCCATATGTTGCCGGCCTTGGTCGTTTGGCTGGCTGCATTTAGTTGTGTTATTTATTTATTTTTGTTGACCTTGATCGAATAGTCTTTGTACTGAACTTGGTCATGGGGGGTACATTCTGGGATGTGCTTTTGCATGTGAGCGGGGGGGGGTCACTGACACATGAAGGGGTGAAGTATGGTGAAGGATGGGTTTTATGAACATAAACCTCAAAGGGGTGGAGGTGCATTATTCCCATATAACCTTGCGCCCCCAGAGTGGTTTAACACGTTTAAAATAGGGCCACCTGCCAAAAGAGACATTTATTCTTCAAGGAGAAAATATTTGCTCATTTAAAATAGATGATAAGAGCATGAAATGTGTCTATGCATGAGCCAACACGTCAGTTCCTGCTGGAGCTACAAAGGCAGCAATAAACAAGCTAATTTATGGCCAGGTAGCCTTTTAGGAAGCCTGCAGCTGTGGCTGATTAGGTTGGGGATCTCATCACAGATGAGGGTTTGCTATTCGTGGTGATGTAGCCCCAGTGATGTGGGGGGGGCATTTCAGAGAGACGAGCTCTGCGTGTCGAGGTGTCTGGGCTCCCTCCTGCCTGGCCTCCGTCATTTCTGGGTGGAGTAGTCTTCACATTCAGCAAACATATGGAATGTCCGGCTTGGAAAAGCGTTGGCGTTTTCCGTTTCACTTGTCACACTGCTGCAGCTGGCTATGTTGTAACTGCTTGTTGTCATTGTTGTAAGCAACAGTTGTAAGTATGAATTTATTAAATGAATGGAGAAAATGGACACATTGATGAATATAAATGGCTATCAGGCTGTAAACCTGTAGTGTTCATTGTGCAGTCATGTGAGAATCACTAACCCCTTTGGGCTGTTTATGCACCAATCAGAACTGGGTATTTAAGCATGCTGTGAAATAAACACCAGCTCAGCAGTTCATGGGTGCAATGTGGCTCTGAAGGTTACGCCTCTGCTCCTGTGATTAGAAGGTCGCTGGTATGAATCCCAGCCTTGGTGTGATGGTTGTGTCTCTGTTGGGCCCTTAAGTAAGGCTCTTAACCTCCTGGAATACTCCAAGGGCCCCAGATGAATAGTCTGACCCCAAGCTTCCCTCTTACTGCGTGTAAATGTGGGAAAATGGGACGTTCTGTTTTACAAGTAAAGCATCGTTTCATATATACATTTTCATTTTTATTTCTAGTATGTATCATGCAAGAAATACATGAGCTTCCAACCGGATGAATGGTGTGGAACAGTAAATTCTCCTTTTGATAATTCACACTTTTGGCACATATTCTGTGTGTAATTGACCTTGATAGATCGCTAAGCCCCCTGGAAAAGATCCATCACTGGACGAACAAACCCGCACAATCGTACACTGGGTAATTTAAAGATGATAGTTAGCCTATGAACTGCAGGAGGAAGTTGGAGTGTCTGAAGGAGACCTGTGTGACACAGGGAGAACATGCAGTTTCCATATACACAGAGTGGAAGCGGGATTTGAACCCTGTAGTCTCTCAGTGTGAATCAGTGTATCACGTCCAGTAGTCTGTTTAGGTAGTCACATCCAGTTGTCTGTGAGGTCGATCACGTATAGTAGTCTATGAGGGCGGTCATGTCTGTTAGTAAGCGAGGGCGGTCTTGTCTGGTGGTCTGTTCGGGTGGTCATGTCAGGTGGTCTATTAGGAAGGTCATGTTAGGTGGTCTGTGAGGGCGGTCATGTCCGGTAGACAGTTAGGGCATCCACTTCTGTCTACTGTTCTGTCCCTGAGGTCAGTGTAAGAACCCTTAATCCGTTGTTATACATTTTCTATCTTATAAGATGACTCTGTGCAAAGCAACTCAAACGACTATAAATAGTTTGCACCAGGTATTTACCCCTGAGGTCAGGATGTACATGGCACAGGTTTGCTCAGTGACCCAACACCAGTAATCGGTTAACTAAATGGACTGCATTTATATAGCGCTTTCTTCCAAAGCGCTTTACAATAATGCCTCTCGTTCACCCATTCACACACACACACACACTCACACACCAGTAGCAGAGGCTGCCATGCAAGGCACCAACCTGCCTACCGGGAGCAATTGGGGGTTTAGTGTCTTGCTCAAGGACAC
>JAODUD010000107.1:24027415-24043407 GCA_026784285.1 Stomatorhinus walkeri
CCCCATGCTAAACATGCTCCCCCCCCCCCCCCCGACCTCTCAACTTATCCACTATAATCAGGTTTTACTTGTGGTTTGTCTCTAACCTGCTGTTGCACCAGGAGCTGTGTTTATTGCCTGTGACACAAATGAGAATAAATTAGTCCTTTGTGTTTGGTGGGATGGGTGGTGTCTAGGTGGGTGGAGGTAAGTGAGGAAAGGTAAGACGCATCGGGGGTATAATCGCCAACGTTCGCCTGATTTATTGATGCTATTACTGCTGGAAGCATGCTGCTCACCTGGCAGGTGAACTTCTCCGTGTAACAGATTCCCTTTTGCATTTCTCTAATGTACTTCATCAGCTTTCCATGAAGAGATAAAAGGCCAAGACTGCAAGCAGATCGGCCCCATTAGCAACAGACCGCCTTGTTCAGCCTAGTGCATCACGTTTTGCACACTTTAATTCTTCTTAAAACCAATTCCTTGAAAAAAATGTTTTCAATGACAACTCATCTGAGATAATGGTGGCATTCTTCACAATGCCAGATTTAAAGGTTATTTTTGTGGAAATAATCTCTTTTACAAGGTCCTGTTGCTACTAAAACCGTATGCTGCATGATAACAGTCGTTGGCACATTAAAACACATGGATGCATGAAGACGTGAAACATTCACATCTCACTTGCTCTTGATGTGAATGGTGGAAAACTGATACCCGGTTATAGCACCCTCCAGTGGCTTGGAGGGACATGGCATGCCAGGAGTCCCTTGCCTGCATGAAAAACCCTTACAAGTTTTGTCACCCTGCTGAATACAAAAAATGGAAATACACAGTTTCTTTGGCCTAAGAATATTAGACATCTCAAATCCAATAGTAAAAGACAGACATTGCATAATATGCATTAAACAAGGTCTGAGTTTTATTATGCTAATTCTGTAAGGAGAGCACAATCCAACTAAAGGCATTTATGAATGCCAACATTCCGAGGAATGACTGTGTGAAACCCCGATGTGGGCAGCTTCAAATACTGATGGGTTACAGCTTCTTGCTTTGTGTGAAATATAACATTTATTTATGCTTTGTTCAAAATATTGCAGTTTAAATTACACTCCATTATATGTTTTTATTTTCATTCAATTAAAATAATATAATGTTTATTGTTGAAAGACACATCCAAGCAGACAGACAGCCAGGGTGATACGTAACACTCTCTTGGCATCGGTAATGTTTTTTTAAAACTGTATAAGCTGTTCCAATCTTTATGAGAATTGCTCAGCAAGCTTTCTCCCAAGGGCTCTTAATGCCTCCTACCTCTGTAACTGACTGCTGTCTCCGATTGGTCCCTCTCCTACCTCTATAACTGACTGCTGTCTCTGATTGGTCCCTCTCCTACCTCTGTAACTGACTGCTGTCTCTGATTGGTCCCTCTCCTACCTGTGTAACTGACTGCTGTCTCTGATTGGTCCCTCTCCTACCTGTGTAACTGACTGCTGTCTCTGATTGTTCCCTCTCCTAACTCTGTAACTGACTGCTGTCTCTGATTGGTCCCTTTCCTGCCACTGTAACTGACTGCAGTCTTTGGTTGGTCCCTCTCCTGCCTCTGTAACACTGCTGTCTCTGATTGGTCCCTCTCCTACCTCTGTAACTGACTGCTGTCTCTGATTGGCCTCTCTCCTGCCTCTGTAACTGACTGATGTCTCTGATTGGCCCCTCTCCTCCCCCCCTCTCCCCCCGCTCCACCCCTTTCTGTTCCCCTGGGATGAAAAGGCCTTTGCGTGGTGGTCTGACCTGATGGTGGAACACGCTGAGCACTTCTTGTCACTCTATGCCGTGGACATGGATTCTGCTCTGGAGATACAGTCTCCAGAGAGCTGGGACAGCTTTCCACTCTTCCAGCTGCTTAACGATTTCCTCCGGATCGACTGTGAGTACTCTGCCTCTCATTTAGGGTTTGTCAATGTATTATCTGAAACAGAAACATTATGCTTAAGCTTTAAGTTGTGAGGTTCCTCAAAAACTCCTCATAAAGCTGAGGCTTATCTAAAATGTTATCTGTTCGTGCTAATGTTTTTAATGTAGAAAACGCTGAAAATTGGAACCTTATTACATTTTGGAAAATTATATACAATGTAGCACTTAAATTTATAATTTTCAGTGATATTTTCAATGGTATACAGTGTGTCTTTTGTACATTTGTTACATTTGAGCTACGCATATAAACAGCTCATACTGAAAACCCAGGAAAATACACCAAAGTGAATCATAATCAATACCCTGCCTTTCAATCTGAAGGCAACAGATTAGTTTGAATGTTACTCTGCAGAGTGCCCACGGGCCACACAGTGTTTCACGTACCCTCTGCGTTTCTCCGTCACAGCCCACCTGTGCAACGGGAAGTTCCACAAACACCTGCAGGACCTTTACGCCCCGCTTGTGGTTAAATATGTGGACCTGATGGAGGCTTCCATTGCACAGTCAATACATAAGGGCTTTGATCGCGAGTCGTGGGAGCCCGTGAAGTAAGGAAGCCATTTCCGTATCACCTCGCCATTGGGATATTTGGAGAAGCACAGTGTTATTTAGGACGACACCACATGTGTGCAGTCTAACTGAAAGCATAGCAGTGAGCTTGCTATTAATCAATGGACACTAGTAACATCACAAGCAGCACATAATGAAACATTAATTATATCAATTAGACATTTGCTTCAATTGCTTTATGTGGTGCTGTATACAGGTAAGCTAGAATGAATATGGGTACAAATGAATCTTGTTTATAATCGTTACACATAAGGTATGTCACTACTGTTTTCATTTCATAGAAAAAAAATATTCAGCTAAGGTACATGAAAACAGAATTTCTACTGTATGCAGTGCTCACCTTAGTCTACAGACTGCTAAAAGAAGGTTTATTGTGTATATAAAACATTACATACTGTGTGTTTGCACAAGGTCAGCATTTTAATAAAGGCTTTCATCCTTTTTTTTTTAATTTACCCCCACAGTCTGTTCTTTTAAAGCAAATCAAAGTGTTTTAATGTTTACTTCCTTGTCTCGAGCTGCCTGTTCCTTTCCTCTGTTATGTCGTTGTGTCTTGACTTTCATCTTTCTTTTGCAAGCTTCTCCATTCACCATAAGAGCTCCTAATGTATATCTGTCATGCGTCCCAAACAAAAATGAAAGAAAAAAAAAATATATATATATATAAACCTTGGTAGCACTGCTAGCCCAGAATTTCCATTGCTAAGCTAATATATTCTAGCTCTTCATTTGATTTTTTTTAAACTTGAGTACTTAAGTAGCATCACACTGCTTTTGCAACATCTGCATTCTCACTGTTATAGTATTTTCTTTTTGTCTGTTTCTCCCTGCAGGAGTTTAACAAGTAATCTGCCCAATGTGAATCTGCCAAATGTGAACCTCCAAATTCCCAAAGTACCAAATCTGCCCGTCCCAGTAGCAGGACTGTCAGTTAATCTACCACAAATGCCTAGCTTTTCCACGCCGTCATGGATGGCCTCTATATATGACTCTGAGTGTGTATTCCACGAGTTCCCCTCAGATCTGATTAATTAATGCAAGTCACCTTGGCATGAAAAGATCTTTTCATCTTTTCCCTGACTTACTGTTATGTAAAAATAGGTAAACTAAGATGAGTATTTGGCCACTTGTAATGATGTGTTGAGTAGTATAAAGGCTGGACAGATTTATCTTGGTGGGTAAAGCTGAGTATTTAAAGTGGAGTGTTCCTGAAAATACTCTGTGTTATAATGGACCTACTAATAGTTTGATAATTGATGATTGATGAAAACCCTTTATTACCGTTGCAATATACCATGTCACTAGTCACAAGTACCAGCGAAAAAATCTATCCGACCATACATATACAAACATCACATTGTAGAGGGTAGACAGGTCAGGAAGAGGGGGATATAGGAAGAACAAAGAAAACAGAATGACATGAGTAGAGAGGAGGAGAATAAAAAAAAACAGCCCCCAGACTGTACTAGTTATTTATGCAGTGGGCTTATAGCATATTAACAATACATATTATGTTTAACTAAGATAACTGGTCATTTTTGCTAAGGTCATATTTGAGCAGGTCAGACAGTCTTGTCTGTTGTCTATGACAGAATTATATAATGGTTTGGAACATACATTCATAGCTGATAGATTAATAAATGAATTATAATTTGAACAATAACATAAAAATAGTACCTAAACAAAACTTCCCTCTGATGCGGTTTCTTATGGTCCCTTTAAAATCTCTACCTGGTGTTCACAGTACTGATGAGCCCCTGTCATTATTCAACACATCATTACTTATTCGGTCTGGTCTTACCAAACGTGCACCCAGAGCACAGCACACTGGGAACTGGAAAACCATAGTCAGTCAAATGAGCAGGCAAAGGTTCACTGCAACAGTCGTTTTCATGCCAAGACAGGACTGTAACGGAAGACTGGATGAGGACTTTTTCACTGGGGGACATGTTCTTAATTTTCCTTAACATGCATGTTGTTTAAATGGAGGATGGAAAGATACAAACCCAGAACAGAATCACTGACGGTTACCTCAAACCTGTGTACAAGCAAATCCAGAACAGAATCACTGACGGTTACCTCAAACCTGTGTACAAGCAAATCCAGAACTTGATGTTGTACACCTGTTCAATGCAGTGCCACGTTATCTTATTCATTGCAATATACTTCTTCAGTTCTTGTTAACACAAGGTGTCTATCAACCATTTGTGCAGCAATAATATTATCCCTTTGTGTGAAAAGGGAGAAAAAAAAAAACTGGAATTTCATTGCTTTGTCAAATTATGCTTAGACATTCCATATGAAACATTAGGTACACTGATGCAGATATAAAGCTTAAATATGAAAGCCTTAAACGGGGTTTTTGCATCTTTCCAGAATTTGATTTCCCTCCAGTCTTCCTTCATAAAATAACTTAGAGAGAAAGAGGGCCTTGAGTGTTTGTTTTGCTGTCTTAGAGCACCAGTGGTTGACAGTAGGAGTTCCCAGTGGTGGAGGAACACTTCACTGAGTGTTTAGTCCTAACTCAAGCTGTCAGTGGGCAGGAGCCTCCACTTTGGTCCAGCTGGCATCCGAGACAGTAGACCCTCCCCCCAATTGCCAAACCACCCCTGTTCCTCTACCCTGTACTAATCTACTGAGGATGACAGCAACCCTTCATCATGCATGGAGTGTCCAGCGTCCCAGAGACCCAGTGAACGGTCTGGTATGAATGGTGTGAGGAGATTATCTCTGTTTTAATTGGACAGTGTCTGGCTCATGCAAGTTTCACACAGGGAAAGGTATCTTATTTCTTTGTATTATCGATGGTATCGTTAATACAGTAGCATGTTTGACTCGTCAGCCATTATGCCTGTGGAAGTTATCATAGATGGTCAGATGACTTCCATGCTGACTAGGTCAGGTATGAAGATCTGCACCAAAGAGAAAGCATGTAAAATCTTCAAAGCCAGATACAACCTCTCACCACTGCATTCACCAGCCGTACCTGTAACGTGTATCCCAATGAGTATCATGAAATATGATGACAATTTCACAATGCATGATTGCATAGGTCTCCCCCAGTGGAAATAATGACGTGCTTGTGTGGTTTTTAAGATGTCACAGGCTTATATGTATGTTATCTTATTTTTATCATGAACTGATGGTCCAAATTGATGTTCGCCAGCTAATGCCTCCATATGGCATATTCTTGTGTTCGTATTAAAATAATTAGGCCTCATCAGTGTATGGTAAAAATAATGAAAAACATGGACTCAAAGCACTGGAGGCATGGAAGTGCAGTGTGCGCTACTCCTACCATGGTGCTGGCCTTCTTTCCTCTTTGACGTAGTTCCTCTGTTTCCTGATGTAGGAGTGATAGCAGCTAACCTTTGCCTCTTCCTGTTCTGGACAGCAATGGCTCTGGGACCACAGAGGACCTCTTCTGGAAGCTGGATGCCTTGCAGACCTTCATTCGGGATCTGCACTGGCCTGAGGAGGAGTTTGCCAAGCATCTGGACAACCGTATGAAGCTAATGTCCAGTAACATGATCGAATCCTGCGTGAAACGGTGAGACTGTCCCAGGCCTGCCCTACTCCATAAAGCCGCCTTCTACACACTCCGTACCCTCAGGCTGGTAGCCTTGCATTCGACAACTCCTGCTGTGTCCTTAATGAAGCGACTACTTTATCCCCATGCCTCACTGACTGCTCGGTCATTGGTCAGAGGCTATAGTGCCCCTGATAATGATGAAAATGACTACCAAAGACACAAAAGTCAAGTGCCAAAAATACAACTCCGGGCTTACTCACTCCTATAAGACTGGTTTGAATATTTATAGAGCAGTAATTTTCTGTTCCATATTAAAGCAGATTACAGCAGTGTTTTGAGAAATTGGCCCTTCTAATTGTTGACTTTGCATATGGGTGAGCTGGAAACATTAAGGTTTAAATTGCTCTTAGAGCCAGAAGAGTCATTCATCACTGATGTTCCTCTTAGAATGAGTTATATAAAAAGAAATTTCCAGCTCCACTTTGAAAAGGAGCTGTGTTTCATTCCTGTCTGCCTGCTTCATTGTGTCGGCCACCCAGCACACGAGCTGCGTTCGAGTCGAAGCTCCAGAAGAGCAGCAAGACAACAGATTTCCGCATCCCACAGTCAATATGCACCATGTTCAACGTGATGGTGGACGCCAAGGACCAATCTGCCAAGCTGTGCGCCATGGAGATGGGCCAGGAGGTACCGCAGAGGGCTCAACGCCTCCACACAGCCACGCTGTCCGAGCAGCGCGCTCAGTGACGGGTTCTGGTGCCGTTTAAACGTGGGGGAATGGGAATTTTATGTGAACTCATTTGTTTTATCAGTCTCCAATAGCCCTTCAGGTGTCATAATAGGATGCCAGGAGTATGAAGAAAACAGAGTCGTACATCATGATAAGATGAACTGCGGTGACTGCTGAAGCCTTATGCTAAACTGCCGGGTTTTTGTATTCAAATCTGAACAATTTCGTTTTACTTAGCCATGATACATATAGTGTGTATAATGCCTGTGTTTTTGTTCCTTGTCCTTCCCAGAAACAGCAGCATTCCAAAATTGACTCTCTCATCGAAGATTCTGTTAAGGAGATGATTTCCCTACTGGTGGGAAAGGTAAACATGACACAGGGCTCCCGTTCCTCTGCATGTCTAAAATGTATTTATGTCGTGCTTCGGTGAGTTAACATTGAGCATCTGCATGACCAAACCTAAAGTGTCCACATCAACTGGTACAGGCTACCGTTAATAAAAATGAAGTGTTTAGAAAAATATCGTATTTATTTATATTTATTTTCCACCTCACAGTTTGTAACCATTCTGGAAAGCGTCTTGGCGAAGCTGTCCAGATACGACGAAGGCACTCTGTTTTCGTCCTTCTTATCTTTCACAGTAAGTGAGCACTCCTCCGGTTGCACTGCACAGACCCAAACCATCTGCAGGTACTCGTTACCACACTGCAGACACACGCGTCCGTCATTCCACCAACGGGTCCGATACGGCAAAGGTGCTTGCTTACATTATTCTGCCTAATGGGCTATATTCCATTTACACAAAGATGAGAAACAATATATGGCAGTTATAGTTGTGAAATATTTTCAAAGCTCACTATTGCTTTGTAGTGGCAACATTACAATAAAGTAAAAAAAAATCACACTTGGAACTTGATTTACTTCAGTGACTGAGCAGTTATAAAGAAAACAGGAATTTCTTGACGAGCACATGCTTAAAAAGCTTCTGTGGTTATGTAACATTTTTTTTTTTCCTCACCGAAGGTAAAAGCAGCCTCGAAGTATGTGGATGTTCCCGTAAGTGAAAACTTGCTTCATATCCATATGCCTGCTTACTTGCATTCTTGCTATAGAACTGAATTCACTGCATTCCTGTCCTATATGCAGTTTGATGCAAGGAATATAAAATGTGATGCTAAATTCATAAAGACTAAGCTTATTCGTGCAGCCTTAAGCAACATTCTCAATATTATTCTCAATATTATTCAACGACAAGTAAACATTTTTGGACAGATGTTGGTACTTACCATTGGTGAACTCATAGTAAGATAATGCATGTTCTGGTATTTATTTTACATCCCGTCACATGTATATTAAGATGGTGACGCACCAATTTACCCCCCGCCCGCCCTTGTGTTCACACAGAGAAGGGTCTTACTTCCACATTTCAGACTGCAGATATCTATAAAATACATTGTCACTCACCAGAACTATGCGGCCCTTTTTATTAAAAAAAATTCGTTTGAAAGACCTTTTTGACATACGCCAAACAAATTGGCTTGGCCTAGGTTGTCATTCTCCTGATTGCTGGCCGCACACTGTCGCCCTTGCTCCCTTGCCATTAATGCCCTTCTCTCTTGTGCTGCCTGTGTCTTTTAGAAGCCCGGGATGGACGTGGCGGATGGATACGTGACCTGTGTGCGCCACTCACAGGACATGCTCCGAGAAAAGGTCAATGAGGAGGTGTACATAGAAAGGTTATTTGATGTAAGTAGGATGCCTGCTCCTCCTGGACCAGGAGGAGGTGCTCCAAAATGTGACAAAACTGTGGGCAAAGAGGGATAAGTCACATTTTGAGCTGCATTTATCTGCTGCTACTTTAACTGATTATTGCGACTTTTCTTTTAATTTCTCCTTAATCTATCCTTTTTTCCTTCCCCTTCCTGTGCTCAAGTCTGCTTTCAGCCCTAGTATTTTCCAACCTTTTTTGTCTGTTTTTTATTTTCTTAAAGGGTACCAAAGGCTGTTCTTTTAAAAAAGGCACTTTAGGTTACAAAATGAAAAGTGTTTCGTTGGATGTACCTTCAAAACAGAGAACTTTCACAAAGTGGGGTGAAAGATTCCATCTGCTGAAACACTGTTTCTTCATTCCTCTGTGCCTTAAGAACATCTTTAGGTGCTTTTTGAGAAGGATTTTCTTGAGCAGTGTTCTCTTATTCATAATTTGAAACAAATTAATACTTATATAAGCAAATGCATGTCTAAAATAAATACTTTTATTATGTATAAAGTAAATGAAAGACTGCAAAATCCTCACATTTTTATGCATTTTTATACACATAAATAGTTTTTATAACCTAATAGGAAGAGACTTCATAACAATAGCTGTACTTTGAGTAGCATTAAGTGTGTTATATGTTTAAACACAAACAGGGAATGCACACCTTCCAGCAATGAAGGGGTCAAACACAGTTTGAGAAAACAAAAAATAATGCAGAAAACAGGCCTTTCCAGACTTTCTAGACCATAGCAATTTATTTATGTAATTATCATATAAAGTACATGTTATGTAATATTAAAATATGCAATAGAAATTTTACATAGTTATTCATTTAAAAAAAATATATGAAATATTTGAGTATTAGGTAATACCACTGTATTGAAGCTCAGTGCTATTGCATTAACTGCAATTTAGTTTCAGATGTAACTGATAGAATCTAAAAAAAGACAAGGAAAAAAATCTCAAATAAGTAATAATTATCAAGAATTTGATGTTTTTATCATTGCCCTCCCTGCACAAAATGAGGTTTTATTCTGAAACAGAAAAGCACACAACAGAGCATAAATGTAGCAAATGTTTAAGGTATGCGGGGGGTAGAGAGCACTGTCTTAAGGACCGGCTGCAGGCATCAGCTGGTCAGAATCCTTTGTGATGCATGACCACTAAGCTGTCCCCCCTCCTCCACCTCCCATGGCATACAGCTCAGTCAGCTTTTTTTGCACTCTCAAAGCAGACATCGGCCGTTTCCGTTGCCGCTGTCTGCTTTTCAGCAGTAACTCTCTCTATTTCAGACATGTGTTCTTCTGTTACATTTTTCCAGATGAACCTGGTGTCATTCCATTTTAAGTGTTTGAAGGATGTGTTTCGAGCCATCTCTCTCAATATCGTTTGACTTCTTTATTCTTTTGTATTGGTTTTCTAGTAGTGGTTGTACCCACATAGGGCTTTTTGGTGTTGTGTCTTTATTATTTCATGTGACATTTATTCCAGCCAAAGAGTGGATTTTTTGTAGCTTACAAAAGCTCTTGAATTGTTTTGTCTGCATGCCACATTATTTGTCATCTTTTCTCTCTGCTTTTCTCTGTCTCTCCCTCATCTCAGCCTTGAGTCTGCTCTCAATTCTTTTTTTTACTCTCCCCCTAAAAATTGAAATGGAACTTATCTCTCACGTCAGGCGGTTTTATCGCATTATGTTGAACGGCATGATTTGGAGTCAAATAATCTCGCTGTGTACATCTTCTAGCATGACCCACCTCTTCTGAGGCTAGCCTTCATACATGCATCCCACTCTCCAGCATCCAATCCCAGCTCTGCATGCAGAACCCACCCAAAGCAACAGTGTGAAGTGGACCGGCACCAACACGGCTCTGCCCAATTCTGTTCCCACGGTGAAGCCTGCCCAGGGGTTGGCAGGCCCTGATCCAAATTCTCTCAACTACAGCCTCTTCACTTCACGATACCAAAAATTGTTTATGATTATTTTTTTTCTTTTGAAAAATATTACAATATGCTTTCACTCCATGTGCTGTTATCTTTAAACTGTGATTTTTAAATCAAAATAGCAAGGCAGACCGGTCGAATAACAGAAGCAGTGTCCTATAATGCACAACATCGGCCAGAAAGGAATCAGTTCTGTGTGATGAAACAGTCTGAGAAAACAGCACAACTCCTTGTTGCCTGCTAAACCATTTCTGCTCTCTCATTTGGAATTTGATTTAAATCATTAATACCTTCCAGTAGCACAAATTGGATCAACCTATATTTATAATAGTAGCTCATACACATATGAAGTTTGTTTACTTAATACTCACCAAATATAATGAAGATAGGAAGATTTGTAGCTATATATGAGCATTTATGACTGAATCCTTTGACAAAATCCTTATTAATTCGACATCTACAGGACATTCTTGTTAAGATATGATACAAATCCTCATTGTCAGCTGTGGGTAAGTCTAATGATGCAATAACACTATAATAACAATACAAACCAGCAGATAAGGTAGCTTATCGTATTAGTGGGGTGGTGTTGATGATGGAGTGGGGGATTGTTGGACCTGTGTGGTACTGTGGTTGTGCAGGCATGGTCGGTGGTCTTTGTGTGGCACCACACTGCAAACTCACTAACTTTGCATAATGCATCCTCTCAGTAATTTAACACATATTTAGTGAATTGATGGCAAAGACAAAAATCATCTGAATGCTGCTTGGCTGCATTGTTCTCTGAAGGAGAGGAGCAGTACAAACTAGATAACTCAATGTCAGGTAAACCGGAATGGAAATAATCATCTGCTTTGGTCAGGGGGAGGGGCCATGCTGAAGGAGAACAACAGCTGTAAAGGTAGCTGCCCTGGACCAAATCCATACATCTAACGGAGAGATGACCTGACTTCTGACCCAGTAACAGCTCCTGCAGCTGCCTGTAGACAAGGATAATCTGCATGGCTGAGTCTCCATGCTGAAAGCAGGAGTAAACAAAGAAAGTCAAACTATTCAAAAGAAAGTCAACTTGTTGATGGTACCATCCTGTCTAATGATTTTTTTTTCCTCTTAGAATATGCTGTAAACTGGGTGACATTTTGATTCTAACCTAATTCTTGCCATTCTGTTTCTAACAAAAAACTTGTCTTTTGTGTGACTGCATGTGTGTTCAGAAATCAGTCTTTCGTTAGATTTGTATTAGTCGTTTTAGTGTCATTAAAGCACAGGCACACAGTCAGCAAACAGTAACCTACGATGTGTAAATTTGTGCTTATTGCTGCATGGGCTGCTATATTATTGCCGTGGTATTGCTGTGCCTAAACAGTATGAGCGTGTTTTCATGAGGAATAGTTTCTTTTTCATATCTTTTCTTATGTAAGATTACAATACTTTTCCACAGATTTTTTTGTCGCATGATGCAGACTTTTCTCCACTTTGATATCAAACTCTGAATGGTGAAAAAGTCCTTATTTTTTAAATGGCTAAATATTTTTAGCAATTTTATTTTTATTATATCATGGTTGAATAGTTGGTGGCACTGTTGCCTCATACCTTTAGAACTAGAAATTTTGTTTGTTTGTTTATTTGTTTGTTTATTAGTTACTTTTACTTACTTTTAATAATATATCCTTCACAGAATCTGAGCGCTGAGTTGCTATGAAAACACCTCTTCAGGACTGTACCCTTGAAGGACTAAAACTATGCTTACAGTACTAAGTATACTAACCGGCCGGCCTATAGGAATAATTATAAGGTCACCCACTTTCTTCCGTATATTTGATCAGGTGATCCATCTCTGTGGATGCCAAGCGGAATGGTGTTCGCTGGGTAATGCCAGTGGCAGACTCCAGTCTTTAAAAAACTGCAGGGAAACTTAAGGAGAGATCATCCAAGCCTCCCTGGATTTGTAGGTTGGGTGAAAGAGATCAGTCACAGCCACTGTTTGAGCTTTGAAACACTTTTTGCCACAAATCAAAGAGCACCGTTACTTTATTGACCATAAGCTCAACAAATACCCTTAATCAGAGACTGTATTCATTGTCATAATGGGACTTCTCCCATCCAGTTTTAATTGGATTAAAGACAAGGTGTAAATTAGTTGTGTTTTCCAACACAATAACCCTGGTAACTTCCCATCTTTCAGTTTCGATTTAATTTCTTTCCAGCTTTACTTAATGCATATCCAGATAAATTAGACCATAAGACCAATCCCGTTGTTCCCCATTTGTCCTGCTGCTTGTCTGTGTCCGTATTCCATCTCTCAGTGTACGTGTCTGTGTGTGTTGCTGGAGAACGCTGTCTGTCTGTGTTTCAGCAATGGTACACGGGCACCATGAACCTGCTGGGAACCTGGCTCACTGACCGCATGGACCTTCAGCTCCATGTCTATCAGCTTAAAATTCTTATCAGGATTGCCAAGGTAACGTGAATGTGCCACAAAAAAAGAAACCACTTTGGATTTCTTACATGGAAGTAGGATGTAGCTAATCTAATTAAAACATCATGACATTGTTGTTCCACTAATTAATTTTGCACTAGTGGAAAAGTGACATTTTGCGTCATGTGTATATCTGTTCTTCTCTGACTTAAGGAGTTAAAACTTCGGAAATCTACATTGCGCACATGGGTAATCACAATTCAGAGTGCATTTATATGTCACTTACCATCAGCATTACAAATACGTAGGCCTGTACCTCACAACATTTATGGAAGGCATTTTAATATGATCACTGTTTATGTTATATTGTTGATCATTCGATTATTAAGGAGAAATAGCGTAGTCACCCAGCATGGAAATGACACATTCAGTGTTGAACTTTTTTTTCTTTCTAATTCCCAGAAAACATACAGGGATTTCCGTCTGCAAGGAGTGCTTGACTCGACGCTCAACAGCAAAGCGTATGAAACGGTGCGGAATCGTCTCACAATGGAGGAGGCGTCAGCATCTGTGCGTGAGGGAGGCATGCAGGGCATCTCCATGAAGGACAGCGATGAGGAAGATGAGGATGATGACTAGGGCACCTGCGCTCTCCTCCTAGCCTGAAGAACTAATGCATGTACCAACTCTGATATTCAGTTAGCCATCCTAGGAATATGTCCGCTGTAAACTCCCATGAAGGAAAATAACTATACAGTAATAATTAAAATGATGAAGATAAGAATACATAAAGATTATTATTAATAACCATAAAATAATGTTCTAATAATAATTAATAATAATACTGTAAATGAAATAAAAACACAATTAACATTTTAGCTGTGTTTCAATCATGCTAGCACTGATCTCTGACATTGATTTATAAACTGGTTTCTATGTGTTCCTAAGCAATATGGAGTACCATTTGTTTGACGATGTTGAGTGAGATAATTAGGAATACTTAATACTAGGTGTGTCCCTGTTAAATGCAAACCTATATGGCGCTTATTTAACGTTCTTTACATACATTGATGGTACGTGTTGTGCAGATGAGTGTGTGGATCCCTTTAATTGTCTTGTCCATTTTTAAGTGGATGCCAACAGCTTAAAAATAAAAGGATCCTCTGTATTTAAGTTCAGTGCTGTTACGATTTCTGTGTTTCCCATCTGTTGCGCGCCAACGTTGTTGTAACTCTTGAGATTTCAGTTAGTTGTCGCAGTTCAGGTCACATAATCACATCACTGTCCATCAACAAGATACCATGGAAGAACAATACGAGTTGGTATTATAGTAATGCAATATCCTCATAGCTACATTGTGTGTTGTTGGAATGTTTCATTTATTTTTATTTTTTAAATAAATTTAAAACTTTGAAATTTATATTTTAGTTAAATAGCACTTTTTCAAAATCTATATGAAGACAGCATAACAAAAAGAAACCTGATATTCCTTTTTATCTGAGTTAATTAGCCATTTCTAGAAATTAACTTCTGTTTGTATTATCTGTTGGTTGGCTTTATTTATTTACATGTTTATTTTGTAAATTGGTGGTAAATATGTCCAACAGCATTCCTCCCACTGTCTCTCTGTAAATAAGACGCTGTATATTGCAGTCTGACTTGTAGCGGCATGCCCTGATTTCCTGTCCTCACCAAAAGCATAGTTTTAATGTGAATTAACTGGTGGTTTTTAAAATTCTTTCTTCTTTTTTATTTTTTTTTTGCTTTCGCCTTATTAAAGCCTACAGTTGTAATATGCAAGAGCCATAGCCTCTGAATAAACATAAATGTACAAATGCAATAATGATTCAAACTGTTTTATTTAACTATGAACTGGTTGTCACAATAGAAATGCATGGGCACATTCCCTTAATTATTAGTGTTAAGAAAAAGAAATATTGTGTCAATAAAATATATTTCTATTATATTATTATAGTTTATTTTTTAATCTTGAAATATGATCTAGATATTGTGAGGCTTTCATTCTCTAATTTCATACAAGATTTAAACAGTGGTCACCAAGTTATACTGAACAGTAAATTACAGTCCCATAATTTTGAATGATATTGAAAAGAGCAGCATTTTATTTTAAAAGTGATAGTACTTTAATCTTGAATTCAGTAATTGGTGTCCACATTGCTCAGAATTTGTGACTGACAGGCTGTGGACCCTGTGGTTTCTGGGGCAAACTCCAGGCTCAACACAACGCTGCTGGATAAATGTTAAGCAAACCTTGCAGTTGCCACACTGCAGTCTGTTTTACCATTATTTGCTGTGGAAAAACTCTAATAAAATCCACAGTTCACATTTTCTCAATACATCAAAAGGGGTTTAATTAATTGGTATCACTATGGTTTCCATGCATGCACTCAATACCCTCCCATCAACTTTTTAAAGGTTAAGTGAACTTAAGTGATTTGTTCACTTCAGGCGGAGAAGCTCCAAAATACGAGGGAGCCACAAGTGCGTGACCTTAAGCACATTCTGCCACTTACTTAAGGGCCCTTCAACGTATTTTTCACTAAGATCCCTCAGAAGCTTTATTACAGGGTTCTGGAACGTCTCATATCTCAGAAAATTCAGTTCTCAACCATATTGTTTGGTAAAAAATGTCTGTTGTCAAACGTGATTTTGGTTCTCAATAAATCAAGCCTTTCTTGCTAAAAAATGTCTGAGAAAGCACAAGTCTAGTTATGCATAAACAGAAAAGAATGTGTGTATACGTCTCAGTGCACTGCTAACGCTCACATAGTGAACATCACCAAGTTGTGCTGCAAATATTCTCCTGATTTTTTTTTGCTTTTGTTACTCTTATTTTGTTTTTAAATAAGCCACCATGAATGCTAAGGTATGTGATAGCAGCAAACCAAAAAGGAAATTTGTGAGAGGCATGATATACAGTAATCCCTCACTTATCGCGGGAGATAGGTTCCAAGACCGACCGCGATAACTGAATTTCCGCGAAGTAGGGACGCCATATTTATTTAATTATTTAACGTGTATTTGGATGTTTTTAAACCCTCCCTGTATTGTTTACAACATTGTTTAC
>JAODUD010000107.1:24048519-24073245 GCA_026784285.1 Stomatorhinus walkeri
AAAAGGCAAAGCTCTCGATTTACCAGTCGATCTACGTTCCTACCCTCACCTATGGTCACGAGCTGTGGGTAGTGACCAAAAGAATGAGATCCCGAGTGCAAGCAGCCGAAATGAGTTTCCTCCGCAGGGTGGCTGGGCTCTCCCTTAGCGATAGGGTAAGGAGCTCAGTCATTCGGGAGGAACTCGGAGTAGAGCCGCTGCTCCTCCTCATCGAGAGGAGCCAGATGAGGTGGCTCGGGCATTTGATTTGGATGCCTCCTGGATGCCTCCCTGGTGAGTCCCACTGGGAGGAGGCCCCAAGGAAGACCCAGGACATGCTGGAGGGACTATGTCTCTCAGCTGGCCTGGGAACGCCTCAAGGTTCCCCCAGAGGAGCTGGATGAAGTAGTCGGGGAGAGGGAAGTCTGGGTCTCCTAGCTGAAACTGCTGCCCCCGCAACCCGACCTCGCATAAGCGGGAGATAATGGATGGATGGATATAATATTCCATCTCGGCTGAAGCTGAATCTTTTAAAAAGAATATCATCTGGCATCGATAAAGAATGTTGCCGATCACACAAAACCTTCTTAATTTGAAATTCCCTTTTTATTACATGTGCACCGATTGCAATTGGTTGCTCATCCAAGAATGGGGAGGCCATGACTAAATGGATTTCCATGCACAGACACAGATTAAGTGCGCGAGCTAACTCTTGTTTATGTAGAACAAACCTGCTCTGAGCAGGTTTGAGGATTTGGATGTGCTGCTATGACAACATATCTAGCAAGAGTTTCGAAAAACAGACGGATCAAGGATCATGCCAAATCATCAACAATTACATGTGGCTAAACGAGTTAGCCACATATGGAGATTACCCCCCCCCCCCCGCTGGCCAAACAGGGACCAAACACATAGGACAGGGATGGACGGGCACTGACCCTGACCCTGAATGGAGAAGCCGTTATGGAAGATTTCTAGACAGCTGTACTAACAAAAGTGGTTGAACCAGATTATGAATTTGTATATAATATACATCTCATTCCTTCTGTTGTCCCTAAAAACTCAACAGAAACATTTAGTGTATCACATTTGCCTTTTAAAGGCAGGATGGGACCAGTCCATCTGCAGTATTAAATTGGAACTGTGTGGCTTAATAATAATAAGACAAAAAACCTGTTAATCTGCATCAGTAGGACCCTAGCTTTTGATTATTTCCTTAAATAATGGTGGACATAGATTTTCTAAAATTGTGATATGCCTGGAGAACCCAGGCATTTACAGGAAAAAACATCCAAGTCACACAAAGTAGAGTGCAGTAACCCATTTATGTGATTCAATGCAGTTAATGAAAATGTCATTCCATTGGCAATGAATTGAATGAATCTGACAAAAAACTCGATGCAAGGAGTTGTCACAGTCATAATCCATTCATGCCAAGTCCAGCTGTTTTGCTGAAGTATCAAATGAATCAAACCAGCCCAGGAGAATCATGAATCCATTCAGGTTACAGGCATACAGTTTCAGTGTGTTTTATAGTGGAATTGAGTCACAAATCAGCTACAATCAATTGATGCCGGTGAGCAAATGACATGCTTTCCTGTATATTTCGCCCATTTAAAATGCCCCAGCTTGCCACCCAGATGCAGTAAAAACGAAAGGTTAATCCTTTCTATCCCACTATCATCCTCAGTCTTATATAATGAGTACATATATAAATGCTTTCTTTGCCCAACTGCCAGTAAAAGCATCAATTCATTCACCATTCACTGTAGACATGCCTGTTGAGATTGGCACTCCCATTCTCAGGAGGACTACAGGTACAACCAGTGTCCTACTCTATCCATCGTAGACAGTGAACATACCCAGTTGCAAGTGAACGAGTGCAGACTCAAAGTGCAAAGTCTGATTTACACTGTAGGTGACCACAGTATGTGCACTATAACACTGACTCAGGTAGTAAGGGTGAATGTAGCTCATGGAGGGAGGTAATTCCCACCTTGAGAACAGGTCAATTTGATGGGTCAGGTTCATGGAAGAAGTTCTGAGACTTGTGCTAGGGATAATTAGTCAGAAAAGTCCAACTGAAGTTATGCTTAGTGCATACTGCAGTAACCTAAGGTCTTCACACTGAGACTGCACTTTTTTATTCCTATATTTTATTCCTATGTTTACTGAATGGTACGCACACTTATTTCAGAGTCAGGGGATTACTGTATAATGTCAGGATTGTGTATTTCTGTGAGGCAATCCAATAAGACCTCATGGTGAATTCAACTAAAGGGTTCGTGGAGAAGCACTATCTGTTGTTAGCATGGGGTATAGTCAGTGTTCAATGTAGCAATTACATTTCCCTCAGGCTCTACAACCCTGGCACTGTCTCTGTGATGTTGAAGAAAGGCATCATTGCTGGTTTTCTGCAAGCACCTGATGTTATTCAGCCTTCCCATATCTCTCCCAAGGCTACACAGGGAAGTTCCACCTCTATTCTTGTCCACCTGCAATCATTGTACACTGGGAGCTCAGTTGCACTGAATGCAGTGGAGTGCCCACAGCTCAGTTCCTGAATGCCTAATGCAGACCAACCAGTGGAACAAAAGGGCCAGAGGTCCAGTCTATACTGGGAACTGAGAAGGACAGCTGTGAGGGCAGATAAACTTACAGATTAATCGAAGCATTACATACATCTCAATCTGTTCCTCTAAGACATGCAGTCAAGGCAGGTGATGGAATGGTCCTTACAGGTGACACTGCAGGTGTGATCTACTGGGCCAGCTATTTTGAGCAGTTGTTTAAAGATGACGCTCCAGCTAGGATGTTGGACATCTGTGGGTCCACAGTTCTCAAACTGGTCCTCCGATCTGCTGTGAACTACCTAATCTCACAGAGATTTGCATGGGTGGTGAATCAGCTGAGGGTACGGAAGGCCACGGGGATCTGTGGTATCCGGACTGAAATTCTCCAGGCTGGTGGTAAGGCTGTCCCCCTGGCAATACAGGCAATTGTTGCTTCCATTTGGGAGTCAAGCGTCATCCCAACTGATTAGAAAATAGGACTTGTAGTCTTTTTCTAGACTAACTGCTTTCTCACTGCTTTCAGTCCTGGGTAAGGTCCTTGTTAGGGTCATCCATAACAGGATCTGTGATCATATGCCTGCCAGCGAACGGATCCGTCTGGTTTTATGCCTAAGAAGTCAACCATCAACTGTATACTTGCACTGAGGGGTCTCATCGAGCGCAAGCACAAATATTGGCAGAGGTTCTTTGCAGCCTTTGTTGATTTTCTTGAAGCGCTAGACTCAGTTGATCAAGTCCCTGAGGAACATCTTGAGACTTCCCGGAATCCCCCCAAAGTTGCTGGATGTCATGGCCAGCTAATACACTGGTACTGTGAATGCTGTGCAGAGTGGAAAGGGAACTTCTGCATTCTTCCTAGTTGATTCTAGGGTTCGCCAGGGGTGTGGTCTTGTTCCTACTCTGTTCAATGCTTGTATGGACTGTGTGTTGGGCAGGGTCATGGGGTCTAGCAGCTGTGGGGTGTCCATTGGTGAAGAAAGATTTACTGATCTTGACTTTGCCGACGATGCTGTGGTCTTAGCTGAGTCAATGGAGGCTCTGATCGGGACTCTCAAGAGACTGAGCGAGGAGTCTGAGTGTCTGGGATTGAAGGTGTCCTGGATAAATACTAAGATCCAGACAGTAGTGTGTCTGTCTGTAGGGATAATGTCGAACCTTGTCGAGAGATTTACCTACCTTGGCAGCGACATTCATTTCTCTGGTGACTTCAGGCAGCAGACAGATTGGTAGGGCATGGGGGTCATGAGGTCGCTTGAAAGGGGTGTGACGCATTCCCAATATCTTTGCAAGAAGACAAAGGTCCTAGTCTTTGGAGTTCTGGTGCTCCCTGTCTTGCTGTATGGTTTTGAGATATGGACGCTGTCCAGTGACCTGAGCCGAAGATTGGACTATTGAACAACAATAGACTGACAAGTTTCAGAAGAAAGTTTATTGTTTCTGACCATTTTCATGTTGCAGTCGGACCCACAATTGCTGATACTCCAGATACTCAACAAGTCCAAAGAAGGCCAGTTTTATTGCAGAACAATTTTCATTTGTGCTAACATAATTGCAAAAGTGTTTTCAAATGATCAGCTAACCTTTTAAAATGATAAACTTCCATTAGCAAGCAACATTCCACTGGAACACAAGACTAATTGTTGCTGATAATGGGCTTCTGTACAGCTATATAGATATTCCATTAAAAAACAGCTGCGTCCAGCAATGATAGTCATTTACATTAACAATGTCTACACAGTATTTCTGATCAATCTAGTGTTATTTTAATGGACAAAAAAACTTGCTTTTTTAAAAGCAAGGGCATTTCTAAGTGACCCCAAACCTTTGAACTGTAGTGTGTTTACACAGGTAGACACACGCACACACACACCTACACACACACGCCCACACACACACAAACACACATGTTTCTATGGGAAAAACCATATTCTCAATGATGACACCCTTAACCCCTACCCATCCCTAACCTAAACCATAAGTAACCAAGCCAAATACAAGACTTTTGGCACTTTTCATTTTTTGATTGCATCTACAGATTTTTATAAAACTGAGGTTATCCAAATGGGGACCTCAAAAGATGTCCTCAAAAGTAGGGAAATTTCAGGTTTTACTATACTTATGGGACAATTTGGTCCTCAAATGTGATCTATCCAAACCCACACACACACAATTGTGTAATTATATCTTTGTGGGGATTCTCCTTTCATTTCTATTGGGAAAACTCTAATCACAACATGACAACCCCTGCCCAGCCCTAACGTTAACTATAAGTAATCAAACAAATACAAAAGTTTTTGCATTTTTAATTTTTTGATTGCATTCACAGATCTTTGTGGGGACCTGGTAAATGATCCCCGCAACGTCAAAAAACGGGTTTTCATTACATTGTGGGTGACATTTAGGTATTTCCTATTCCATAGATATTTTTTTCTAGCCATTGCCTGATTTATGAAGCTCGACACGCTGTTGTCTCGTCTCATTCTACTCTCTACTCCCATGCTGATGAACGACTTGGGGAATTTGGCCTCTGTGTCATCTCAGTGAAATAGGAAGTCGCAGAAGCAGGTTTAACAAAAACAGAAGGGAGCAGTGGGGAGAAAACACTATGAAGAACAAAATCTAGATTTGGGCTTTCAGACTTTGGACACAGTTTCTGGGGTCGAGTGAAAACATAACTCATTGTTATATAATGATCTGGAATGAGGGGCAGGTAACCTGAATAAGTGTTAATCACATAACTTTGTCACAGCCAAGAATGTCCATGCCACCCCCTGCCTTACATTCTAAAATTTAATTCTTAGATTTTTATTGAAGATTAAGCTACAAACACTCATCATACATCTGTCTGTCTGCACAAGTGGTGAGGATCCAAGTTTTTGTTCATGCAGATAAACTTCCTCTTTGGCAGGGTATGAAGGAAATGTTGCTGACAGTGCCCCCTGCTGGCTGGGGTTTCCACATATTGGCTTTTTGATGTCATTATGAAAAAAATGATTTATTCCTAACAGGCGGATTGTGATATTTTACCCAAATTAATTAATTCACTAATGAAATGAGATACAGTGATGAGCAGCATGGAGTCATTTATTAATTTTCAATTAGGAAACTGCTCAAATAAAGTTTTCAGCTTGCAGACACTGCCTCACTACTATTGGCTACTGGTTACCTTCAGTCTTCAGTGGTTAACCTGACATAGTTTATTGTGAATCCTGATCTATCCTCAAGTTTAAAAACATACATGATAGTATATAATATAAATTTAAAGAATAACAGTTTTATAAATCACCTTCATAACTCATACTGTCATGATCCGTCCGTCAGAGCCTCATGTGTGCCACGCCCCCCTCGTTACCTCGTGTCGGATCCTGATTGTAACCACCTGTTGTCTATCCGTGCCTGATTGTCTCTTGTATTTAGTCCGTGTCCGAGTTAGTCTCCCCAGATCCGTAATTTTGTAAAGTGTGCTTTGTTCCCCTAGTCAGTGTGGTTATCCCGGGGTCACCTGTTCCCTTGAGAATAAACCCTTTTTCCTACAACTTTGCTGCCTCCTGCCTGCTCACTGCTCGCCCGCCAAGCAGCGGTTGTGACACATACATTACAGAATCCAAAATCTGTCTCATTCCCCTAATTTTTCTACTTAAAAAAAACAAATCACAGACCACACAAAAATTACATAAAGTACATCAAAACCCATATTTTATTATATGTATAGCAATACAATTTACATATTAAATAACACTATAATAGAATGATTCAATATAGCTCTCAACAAAACCTTTTCCCTTTATCCAAGTTAAAAAAAGAGGCATTACCCAATCTCTTCAAAGTGGGTTGTTGAGACAAACTGATTCAGTGGTTTACATTTCTATTGCACACAGACTGACAACAGAGTATAACTGAAGAATTAAAAGATGAAAACCAGAAGAAAAGATTGGACATGAGGTAAAGGGAATACAAAGAAGGTGTCTGGTTTTTGGAATGTTGAATATGGAGACACCATAGAAAATCTGTTTCATCAGGTCCACTTTGAACACAATGAAGTAATGGTTAAAAAATGAATTATCCATATAAAAATTTATGATTCTTAAAACTATACAACAATGCTTCAAAGTTCATAAGATGAGTATAACCAATAAAATATATATACATATTTTTAAACTATATGTATATTGGTGTTACTAACAAAATATTAGAGAATTATTTATCCACAAGTTTACTTTGGAAAAAAATGAAAAATAATCAACAAAGTAGATGCAACACAATTGCAGCACAGTGTTAATATAAAAACCAGACCGTTGGCCCAAATGATAAAAGGCTGTGATTTACTTACTGACATTCATTTTAAGAATACCAGGCAACAAAATAAATTTTATTATAAAATAAAATTACCAAAAAAGGATGCAACACATTATAACCAATATTGTTTTGTTTGAAAGTTAGAAATGTACTACAGGTCATTTCGATAAATAAATGATTCAAAATGTGTCTGTTTCTTTTTCGCAATGAAGGTTTGCCTGTCAATTCTTGTCAAGTGTAAAAAATATATTTTTATTCACAATTTTAGCTTCATGTGTAACTTCTTCTGGCTTAAATGATAATAAGTAAATGAAAAGTAAACCTTAGAGTGAGGAAAAGGAAGTACGAAGATGTCAAAGCAGTTTTCTACTATTAACATGAAATGTGAATATGCATGAGATGTTCTGTAAACAAGAATGCCAAAAAGGTAAAATGCATTTTATTTAAAGCAGTTGAATGAACCATCCAAAATATTTGTCTCAGCTAGCAGAAATATTCTGACACTGTTGCTTCAACATTGTAACAACATAAATGCATGTCACAGCAATGTTACAAGATATATGTAATAGTATATGTCAGCTGGGTTTTTTAATTCATGAATAGAAAAACATAGCTAGAGAAAACTAAAAAAAAGCTCCCTTTTATATCTTTGGTAAAATATATTATTTTTTTTCTTCAGTGTATGTTTTTCATCACAATAACAGTATTACCAAGGCAGCTATATGATGAACGAAAGATTTCTTTTTAACTAAACTTGTATTGTTCCACTATGTATCTAACAGGACAAAGACTTAGATTAGACTCTTTGTATAGGCAAAAGTGAGAAGCCAGATAGAGAAAAATGAGGCGTCGTTAAACACAAACAGCAATACTTGTAGCAGTTTTACCCTTGGACCATTTCAAGAAATGAAATTAGTCCTCACAGTACAAAGAGTGCAGGGGCTACACCAAATGATTTAACCTTAAAAAATGGATATTTATATAATAAGCCACAAACCAAAGCACCTCAGATCAAACCATGAAATATAAAATAAAACTGAGTAAAATATAGCAAAGATGGGAAAAATGTTGAATCTAACAAACAGGATCACATCACTCCATAGTGATTTTTTCAGCATTGAACAAATGGTCACTATGATGTATACCTATGAAATGTGTTCTATGAATATTTGCCCAGTTTCTGTAATATAGATATTCTCCACATACTCTGGGCACTTTGCTGTCTCAATGGCCACAAGTAATATTAAATAAGACTCAACTGCAAAATGAGAAGCGTAAGCCATGCTTCAGACAAACTGCAGCATGTCTTTTACTTTCAGAGAGCAAACCTTCAGGAATTTCTGGATGAATGAAAAGATATTAAATTGAGGAGATATCATGTATCATGGATACACATAATTATGGATTAAGTGGATTTTGAAAAAATATATATAAGATGCAAAATATTTATTCCTTATGTGTCTTAATAAATTGGTATAATAAAGTTAAATAAGTAAACATTGCTGTCATATACAAAAACAAACTGTCACTTTTAAATGCTGTCAACTATGACCTGGTAATTCGGTTTGTATATGTTACATAGATAAGATAACTGCTGAGGACTACATTGTCTGTACTATTCCTTCTCACAGAAAAATCAATCAATAACAATTGAGTGAAGAATTGCCATGGAATGTCAAATTGGGGCTCAATAATCAATATTGTCAATTGGATTGTAACAAGGCAGTAACACTGACAATATAGTGCAAACTAGTGAGAACTGTGTTTCATTGGGGGGAACTTAAAACTGGTGCAAATGCTCAGTAGAATAACATTAAGACAAAAATGGCAAAAATAAATATAAAAAACTTCTTTCAGTGTAAAAAAGTAATCAGGTTATTTATTTAACAATGAGTCTGGCAAAAAAGGCCTCAAAAAGTCTGCCAAGTCCATGAAGTTGTACAAATTAAGTGCCTTTTTGCACCTAGCGGTCATTAAACCAGAGACTCCATGCTTTCCGCGGGGTCTGATTCATCAACAATCACAACAGTGCCGTTTCTGTCCATGGACATGGGAGCCATCCCATTTTCATGGGTGCCAACCAAGCTGAGCACAGCCTTGTAAAGGTACTGGTACTGCTCCTGAAATGGGATGAAAGGGAGAAATAGGAAAAACGAGGTTAAAGTTTACCGAAACAAGAAAGCTATCATCTCATTAGTAACACTACTTCCTTTTTTATTTTTAGCAAAAAATAATAATACATTGTGTACTACTACATAATAAGCACGTAAACTTAAACATGCAATTAATACATTTCATTTTAGACATGACATATCTTTTCCTCTCCTTTCAATAAAAATTAGACACAATATTGCGGAATTGAGGTGAACTGAACTGTTACTGCTATCAAAGCTACTGGCTATTTTCATCAACATAATAACATCAACTACATTTGTATAAAACTGTGTTTAAATATGAATAGAAACACTTAGAGGACACGCTTCGCTCACAATGTCTGTGAAAACTCCAGGTCGCATGAGGTTGATCATTTTAGCCACCTGGTAGACATCAACAGCATTCTCATTCTCCATCTGCTGTGATAAGGTGGTGAGGGCACACAGCATTCCAGCTGAAACTGCCCCAAATCTGCACAGAACATAAATAATATCAGGTCAGATACCTTGACGTGCCACTAGGGGGAGCAAGACACTGATGTGAAATCTTCATACTCAGATGAATATGTTCCAATGTCTTCTCTGACAGAAATTCCGGGACAAAAGGATAACATATGCCAGTTACGTTTTGCCCTTGAAGAAACTCCCCATCAGAACTGGAAGATGACATAACACAAACTGGGACTCTATCCCCGGTTGGGGGTGTAGTACGAAATCTAAGCTCACAAAGAAACCTTTATCTTCACTAAGCCACTCAGGGAGCCCTTGAATAGCTTAATGTTGTAGTATAAACCTTCCCCTCAATAGCAAGTCGGCACTCCTGGCAAATAGAACTGAATGCGAGAAAGTAACCAGTGAGCAGTGAGCATTATTTACCATCCGTAAGTACTTGTGGCTGTAAAATGGATCTCACCAATGTATTTTAAGACCCCAAAATTGAAGCAGACATGGAACAGGCTAGCCACTCACTCATCATGCACTATGGTTGGTCCATCTCGAGCCATGGCCTCCTCTTTAATGACATTGATGAGCTCAAAAGTGCTGCTGATCGGGGCATCTGGATTAGGCCATTTAGGACACTGATAATGGCGTACCTCCAGCACATAGTCATCCTGAAGGTGAGGCAAATTGATGGCAGAGAGTAATTAATATAATTTAGCAATACAATTTAGCACACCAAATACAACAATCACTGTTTACTGAGCCTGTTGTGCAAATGAATACATAGTGGTTGATATGAAAATGTTGAGGGGTGAAGGGGGAAAGAAGTAGTCAGACCTTGGAGATTCGCGAGGTTATGTTCCAGAACCTGCTGCGAATGAGGAGGATTGGCGGGATTTTTGCTAGTCACTAAAATTGGTAATATGTGCTTATTTCTATAGTTTAAACCCAAAATGTAATAATAATAATAATAATAATAATAATCAATACTTTTATTGATCCCTGTGGGAAAATTGTAAAGCTCTTTGTAGAGTAAGCTGTTTGCGAAATATGAACCCAGTCATGCTCCCAAAACACATTAATTTCAAAGTTAGCTTAATACATTTCCTTTAAGAAAAACGTTTGACGTAAAAGTCGAGTACAGTATCACATAACGTATATTTGTCACACTGGCATATTTACAGTACGATATACTAATGTTACCCCTATTCATTCATAGAACATGGCGTTGGCTGCCGTTTTCTTTTCCATTCACAGTAAGGTAAAATGAGTAAACGAATGGGGCTGTAAACCTATTGACAGAAGTCATATACGTAACCAAGGTACAGTTCCATAAAATTCGTAAAGGAAAGAAGTACATGTCATTTTCGCAGATCTGTGAAGGGCTGACTGTACATTGGCTATAGAAACAATGTCATCATTAAATGGGACAGGATAACACACATGGTGATTAAATGGCCTGTTCAAAAAGAACCCCATTTACTGTCACATGATAATCGGTACAAGCTAAGTGGGAGGAAAAGTGAGCTTTGGAGAAGTACAAGGTCATTCTTAGGTGTACCTGCGTAGCTTCCAGGATGAAGTCATGGATGATGATCTGCTCTTCATTGGTGAGGCACAGTCGGTCCTTGCTGATGAGCGTGACGGTGAAGGCCTCACAGTTCATGGCCTCCTCTCTACTCGGCCAGTACACAAACTCGTCCTCAGCCTAAGTGGATCCAGCGGTGCCATGCGAGAGAAATTTTTTTCAGAGCTCAATACTCCAGTGCACTTGGCTTGCAGACTGAAAAATCAATCACTCCAGCAAGAAAACTAACTCTGATGTGGAGTGTCAGGAAAAGAACATGAATGCAAGTCACTCTTCCTCACAGTAAATTTGCAATAGACAATAGCTGGAAATAGAAGAATATCTTAGAAACAAGGCGAGACTGACAGAAAGAACTCAAACAGTCAGAGAAACTCTTTCTTGAAACTTGAGCAGCTAAAATGATTACTGCAATGCTGGCATTGTTCTCACCAAACCCTGGTTGTCAGGGAGCATTGCAATGATTTGTGCATTGTGGTCCCAGATCATCCTCCAGAAGTCCTTTGTCGTGTGGGGCAAGGGATGTTGGGTGATGATAAACTCGTTACTTCTGTAGTAGCCCTGAAATGGGTTAGATAATGCATTTTTCATAAATGTGCTACAAACCTGTACCTTATCTGCTCGTACTGGCAGCAAGTGTATTCAGGTTTTATGTCATAATTAATTAGAGGCTTGACTGAATTATTAATAATGTGACATAAAAATTATGTCAGGATATAGCCATTTGTACAATGTCTGTAAAATGTTTGTAAAAATAGTTCACTAAAAAGCACTCTGATATCTTATGAATTAAAATATAGTAGAAACCGCATATAGTGATTATGGCCATCTGGGTGAAATTGATCGTTATAACCTTTTTTTTCTTTATGTGTGAGGCAGAATTCCATTCAATTGACATTTGTGTGTTTATTGCATGAATACTGTATAAGGTAGTAGAACAGACAGCATCATTCTTTAGTGAATTTTATTGACTCCCTCAAAATACAGTATAGCTGTTTAAAACCCTTTTCAAATTACAGTACTGTACAAATTAAATCACTGAACAGTATAACTCAAATATGCTATAATGCAGTATTGTACATAAAGTATAGCTTATTGTGGTTTCACTACTGGATCTCATTGGCTCATTTTTGGCAGCTTATCATAAGCTTTGATGAGGCTATATTTTTTGATAGACATTGAGAGAAAATTATTTTTTCCCCCATCATTTTGTACATGCAGCAGGTAGCTAGTCAGAAGCAGACAGGTTGCCGGCAGAAAAGTAAAGAACATTAAATTTACCGTTGTTTAATTTTTCCATATGTTGTTATGTATAAAAACCCCAAAATGAACATTTGTACGTGGAATACTTGATTACTGTAAGCAAATTATTTAAATAGTATTTGCATTCTGTCCCAAGCTTTTTGATCCATGTAAGCAGTCAATCGCTATTACCGTGATCACTATAAGCAGTTTCCGCTGTATTGTGTTTTTCCAGTAAAGCCAACATTCTGCTCCATGGAAGTTACTAGATATAACAATCTGAAACATCAGCATCTATCAAATTATTATTATTTTTTATTTCATGAATAGCACTGCGTGCTAAAGTTTCAATGGATACGAGTCAGAATCAAATATCATGGTGATAAAAATCCTGATAAAAATCAGTCATCATACTAAAAAGGTAACAATTTTATGACTTATAAACAGAAAACTATTTATCATGCCATTTTCTGCTGAAGTGTATCAGTGCTCAGAGCCTACCTGTATTAGTCAAACTGAATGAATTATAAAGCATTTTACTGTGCCGTGTCTTGGTTTATAGGGCTTTAAGTAAGACATTGTTTAGGGCCACAGATGAATAATGGTGCCCTAAACACAGTCCATCCAGCATATCGGACATAGCTGAAGGACGGCCATACCATTATGTAGGAGGCATTGATGTAATCACTGCCTTTCATCCCAGGAACTGGCACCAGACCCACCCTTGCTCGTTCAGCTGGTTGGGAGGGGTTGGGGGGAAACAGCTTCATTCAGCATCATTTACAGCATCATTTTAAATCATGCAAACGTCCATGTTGGTCTTGTTCTACCTTAGGCATGGTAGACATATTATAGTCAGTCCAGCTACAACGTGTGATATCACACTGTGAATCAGTTTTAACATGACTGAAATATTAGTAGCTAAGTAACTAAGTACATGAACAACATGAAATTTGTATTTGCACGATTTTCAGTTGGAAAAATAAGCACTACATGAAGTACAACGTGATATGGGCTTAGTAAGAAATACTACCTGCATGCAAAAACAGCTAAGTGAACCATGGTGATGTCAAATTCGTGAACGAATTATTCTTTTGAGCCAGTGTTTTTCAGTGAATGGTTGAGCCAGTTTTCAGATTTAATAGAATCCACGCAATCCACACATTGCACAGGTCAAAGTATTAAATTCTAGAAGTCTAGAAGAAAAAAGTGACAAATTATATAAAAAATACACAGCAACCGTTTTAATTCACTTTGCTTTTTGTCAATAGCCATGTTGCCTTCTGTGCGTCTCCACATACCATAACTGTTGTATTTGTGCTGTTTGCATGCCCAGCCCCATGATGACTGTGGTTCACTACTCAACAGACCCATAAGACCCTTAGAAGGTGTTTATGATACAATTTATTAAAGTAATGTTATGTCTTATTTAATATGCATAACGTTGTCAGGAAGAGATGGCTATGTATAGCGGAGCCCAGTGACAGTGCAGGACATGCTGGGAAAATGTGTAAACAGCACATATTATTGTTTGTGTAATTATAAAAACTTAATGTGTTTTCAATTGTCATGTGAGCCCTCGCCTGTGTCATGCATGAACCCTGTCTGATCCTCACGTCTTTAGCTGTTGTCTAAACTACCCACCATGTGTGTGCCTAACTGTGCGGTGTCCAGCCTCCCTGCATTTCCTCATTACATTTGTGTAGCGGTAGTTTGGTGTTTCTGTCGGTCCATTTAGGAATTTAAAAATTAATAAAAAAGCATTCTTTACCATTTAAGCAATTCTCCTTGTTTCTTGTAGACATTACACTATAATAACATTACTGGCCACTTTTCCAGAAATACCTCAATTAGCATTTCTGGTATTATACTCTGACCTCTTTTCCTAAAAAAAAAAAAAAAACCTGCACTTTCCCAACAGAGTATTACATCGATGGTATGCATAGCCTTGGTTTTATTGAGCTAGTATTGGGAGGAAATTCATTGTAGCGTCTTAAAGCACTTATGTAAGTCGCTCTGGCTAAGGGCGTCTGCCAAATGCTGTAAATGTAATGTAAATGTAAATGTATTGCTGTTTTTGTTATGAAATTAATTTTGTTTGGCATAAGTTAAGTTTTGGAGCTGCATTCTCTTTGCTCTGTTTTTCCATTGAATGTGTATATTTTTGTATGCAATTTTTGTGAAAGTTAGATATTTCAGGAATGCATTAGTCACGTTTTAGCAGCATTGACTGTAATACTAAAGCTTTAGTGATACAAGAACCATAAATGGATAAATGTAAATAATGGGAATTAAGCAGAGGAGGTAGCTGATACCTACAGGGCACGACAGAGGAGTTGCGGTTCTTCTCCTTGTTGCAGTCCTTCCGTGCGCTGAAGCAGTCCACGTAGCGAGAATTGCATTGTGTCAGCAGCTGTGACAGTGACAAAGAGAGCAGTGCCACGTGACTAAGCTGTGACAAGCTACGCCCACGTGACACCTGTATGGCGGGCGGCCGGGCACTTTGACGCAGACTCTTCCCTCATGCTGTTCACTTTTTCAGGGCCGGTTTGAGAAACGTGCTTCTCAGCACAGCTAATCTATGACAAGTCATGTTTTGACAGCTAGAGCTTCAGGATCTTGAAGGCTAAAGCGAATCAAGTGAATGGGCATTAACGTCTATTTGAGGAGCAAAACTCTGACGAATTCCCGAGGGCATTTCCACACTGAAAGTGAAAATCAATTAGGTCTTTAAGGAGTGCAAAGGATGGTGTGTCTTGTTAGTTTTAATCATATAATTCATGGTATGCTCATGCAGAAATTATCCTTCCTGTGCAGCGGGAGATGGGGGGTGTCAATATATAACATCTAAGATCAAATGCCTGACATTTAAAAGTGCTTCCTTTGAGCTGAAATGGTATAAAAGACATTTTACATGGACCTATGCTAGCTAGCCTTGTATTGTGTGTTTTCCCTTAACATCCAGAAATTTAATATTTGTGGTTTTGGTGATTGGCCAGGTCAAACCTTAGTTAGAGATGCAGTTTAATTACATGTCCTGGATTGCTCAGCCTGCGGCTGAACGAGCCGGGCGAGATGAGATGAGGAGCTCTCCATACGTGCATTCCCTGCATCCCAAGAGAGGGAAGGATAGACTCTTAGTGAGGAAAGGGATTCAATTAAAATCCTGTATTGAAAAAGCACCGAAGCGACAGCAGGCGGATTTTGCCAGCAGCAGCTGCTGGATCACAGAGTCTTAAGCGCAGGAATTAATGGTCAATTAAGGGTGCCTTCAAAACGGACATTTTCTGATCAGCAGAGTTGGGAAGTGGGGAACTTTACAGTGGACCTAGAAAGAGGCCAAAGCACGTGCCTGCTGCCTGTCCTGGTTTTCTCATTTTATTATTTTCATATTGATATCCAGGGTGTCCAGCTGAAGCAGAACCCAGTCTGTCATTGCGCCATATTAACACTGACGTTCGTGATAAGTTAAATAGACAGGCTGGACAAGTGGAGAAGGAATATGACCAATGCCCCCCCCCCCCCTCCATGGCGGCCCCTACCTTAAACTGCTTCTCCAGTCGAGTACTGCCAGTCAAGCCCGGCGTCAGGATGCTGTTGACGTAGCTGTGGAGCTGACAGACTGGCACTTCTGTCTCTTTGCCCAGAACAGCTTCCAGCAAGACGTCGTGGATGAAGATGTACTGCTCCTATACAGGAGAGGCCGTGGAGAATCAGCAGAGTGCTGCAGGAAACCTCTGACCTGACAGGCTGCTTCTATCCATTACAGAAGCAGTGGGAGCTTGAGGAATCTCATTTAGCAAACTTTAGTTTAGTGTTTATGCAAAGAAGCGATACTAAATATCAGTAGCATCATTTATCAAGAAGAGAGCCAGGGGATCACTTGAAACAAGAGCATGTAATGCATATTTCTGCCTTTCAGAAATGGGGACGTGGAACAGTTTTAAAAAACAATACAAGGCACAGGGTTCCTATTATTATGGGGTAATGAAATTATTTAAAAATGGAACTTTCATTCTCTGTAAAATGTATGCTGACGGGCTCACAAATGCAGGTACCTAAAGACACACGCGTGTCTATTTTAGGAAAGATGCTGAACTGGACTTCATCCACATATAGCTCTACAGTGGCATAAAATTATATCCCGCCAGCAGCACGGTGCAACATGCAAACAGCACGTGACAAGGGGGGGGGGTTTCACAGAACTCAGAGCAGGTGTCCACCTACTGTGTATGCGCCACGGTGCGGGCAGCTGTTGTGACATCATTTTTGTCACAGAGGTCAGGCACGAAGGACTCATTTGGGGGCTGCTTGTAAAGTCATCTACCATTTGAAAATTGGAATAATGTGGACGGTCCATCCAGTGACAAAAACGCGTCACGATCATTCCCTGGGCAGGCGAAAAGCACCAGCAAGCCAGAAAAGAGCTGGACCGAAAATTGAACATAAATACCTTTTGTAGCCTCTATAATCAGACTGAAAGGAAACAAGGCTAGCGGATTCGAAATAAAGCTGGCTGAGGAACTCCAGCAATAACGACATTTATATGTTTCCTCACTACGGAAATATAAAGACTCCCAGATGGCTTTTAAATAAAATAAAATATGTTCATAAACGCAAAGCCACATATCAGTCTCCTTGCATACTGTTAGTAAATAACGTGTGGTTTTAGTAAAATACTTATTTTTAGTATAATATCCGTGTGACTTATGAGGAGCTTTGCCCCACAGTGCCACCCTACAGTGCCACCCCCAGCACTGGCATCAAAGTACGCAGTGACCAGCTGCAGTGGTACAAGATGTATGGATGTCCAGGAAGGAATATGCCTGTAGGAGGTGGAAACCAACCTTCAGAGGGCAAAACACAGGGCTCTGAGAAACAGGCTGTTTGGACACAAGCATAGGCGTAGGTGAGAGTGCAAGAAGTCTGTTTATTGGATGAAGCCATATTATGCCCCTGGACACAAGGGTTTTTTATATATATATATGTGTATGTAAACAATAAATAAAGCACCTCTGTCTGGACCAAGTAGTTGCGCTGCATGCGGATGTGTTTGAGGAATCCGAGAATATTGGCTGTGCCTTTATCCTTTATCTGCTTGAGCATGCTGTCAATTACGATATATGTCCCTGTTCGGCCCACTCCAGCACTAGAAGAGAAACAGAGAACGTCACAGACAGCAAACAGCAGGAGATATTTCACAATGCATGCATGCATTTTCAGTGCGGTATCCCTAAATACAAACAGAAAGCATCCTGATTACATAAGTAACACAATGGAAGAAATACAGACCCAAATGTGACGCCAGCAGTGTCAGCTCAAAATAAGTAGCCTATGTAATGGTGTGTAGGAGTAAATTTCAAGTCTGAAAGAAATGTTTGCCCTTCAGGCCACCGTAGATGCACTGGCAGAGGAATGCCACCATTCATCTCCCAGCATGCCGCTAATGGTGCTCTCTGGCTCCCAAAGAGCCTCCTACCTGCAGTGTACCACCACTGGGCCCTGCTCTGCCTTCTGGGCTGCTGAGGACCTGCTGATGAAGGTGAGGACCGGCAGGGTGTACTCCGGCACCCCCATGTCAGGCCACTGCGTGTAGTGGTACTGCATCACAATGCGCTCGTTCTCTCTCCCCTTCGCCGGTCCCCTCTGGCCCTGAGATGAAATTGCATTTCATCTCAGAAACAGAAAACAGAAACTCTGTCTAAAAGGTGAATTATGGTGCATTGTGTGACGCGTCCACAGAACCTCAAAACTAACCTCAACAGTGGTTATTATTTAACAGGTAAAGACGTATTGCTTTAGAAACAGTCTAAAAAAATTTCTGAGAGAAGGAGCTGGTAGATTTAACACTGGCTGCCAGGTTGAATTATTCACTGATCAACAGGCAATTTGAACTCGGAAGGTATCAGCGGACTGTTGCTGTTGGACCTTAGAAAACTGGTCTCAGCCGTATCACACTGGCACTGCATACCTTTTTAAAAAAGCAGGCTAAAATATAATGCATTTCAACCGAAATTAAACTGCACAAATGACATATAAACTGGGCATGTGATCCTAAAGTGCAAGGTGGAGCCCTAGAAGAGGTGGACACACACACACACACACACACACACACACACCTTCTTAGCTTTCGTGTTTCTCAGGAGGAAGTGCCGCACTGTATAGCAGGCGTGCACATTAGTGCTCTTCAGCGTGACCACAATGTTCCCATACTCCTCGCTGTTCTCCATGGGCCAATACTGATCACATTTCCTCTGAAAGGCAGTTGAAGAGCATAACAATAGTTATCAGCACTGCAGTGTCAGGTCGGCCAGTCAGCTCTGTAATATACCTGGCAATCTCAGCGGACCTCTCTGGGTGCATCCTCCTCAGCACCGTTCAATCATTCTATAACCATGTTCACGAAGCTGAGAAACAGCGGCTCCTCAAAATACAGGGATCACAGCCGCATCCGAGCCGCAGGATATTCTGCATTTAAGGAAATGGGCCACTTACTCTTCCCTTCTCAACAAGGTTTGTGATCATGATGATGACGCCTGTGTTTTGTTCCCATATCATCCTCCAAAAGTCTTCAAAGGTGGACTTTAATGGACCCTGAGCAGCAATGTATGCCTTAGTCTTATTGTAGCCCTGGGGATAATACAGATGATACAGATTCATTTATATGGTCCAACACTGCAAAGCATAGAAGATGCATGAATTTAATAAATCCTACAGTAACTTACATCCACGTAGTTGGCATTGATATAGTCGCTGTGTTTGGCGTCCTTCCCTGCTAGGGGGCGGAGCTTCACCCTGCTATGATCATCTGCGTCAAAATCCGGAAACATGGAAAAAAGCAACATGTTTCACCCAGTGGGGAAAAAAAACACAGACAGCCTTCAGAAGGATGCCCACGTGAAACTCCTGTGGATGCCAGAATGATTTTTTCCCCCAAGTCAATGAAACGGGCGCCAGCCCACTTACAGGCAATGATGTTGATGTATCTGTTCTTCGGCTTGTTGTCGGGGTAGTTGGAATGCTCCGCTGTAATCTTCACGTCAGATGTGCAGTGCTGGACCACCTAGGAGAAGCAGAGAGGAGAGAAATGGCAGGTACAGAAGATCCTGCTGAGACACTCCTCTACCCTCTAGCACAAAGCAACGGGCAGAGCAGGACATGACCCTCTGGCTAATTCTCGCAGCTCTCTAATGACAACCACAGTCAATATGGATACAAAAAACAGTAACTAGAAACATTTAGACCGATTTGGACAGCTGGAGATTGCCCATTAATGTCTTTGGTGTGAACATTATTGTAGATGTCATGCACGGTACACACTGAGGAGCACTGACTGGATGGAAGTGAGGAGACCCAGGGTTCTGTTCCAGGCCCATCTGCTTTTACTCCGCCCTATGCACTGATACTTGCTTTGTCCCTGGCAATTCACACATCATGCGGCAGGCAGCTGTCTGCTTTCTGGAGACAGATGCCGTTTACAGACCCTTTGAGTTCATTACGCAATGCGTAGAAAATCTCAGAATCATCTGCTTCAATATGTTCGATATGCCTCTTTTTTAGTGAACTTTGCGTGATGTTTACTGATCACTGCAGTGAATTTGTTGCACAATTCCTGGCCGCTGTATTAAATATTATAGATGATACTTATGGATTCTAATAAAGAAACATTGTTATACTTATATTTACACATAAGAACACACACACATGATAAATAACAAGTGTTGAGCTGGAAAGAGCAGTGCGGGGGAGGGGTCACAGATACATGACCCATGTATAAAATGAACTTCCAAACAGCTGCCAATGCAAATTACGCATTATTCACCACTGTCCACTAAGCCTCGGGACCAGTTATGCTGAGCAGAAAGAGTGCTATACTCAGTTATACCCAGGAAACACATCTTCTGCATCCACCGGCTCTGCCGGCTAAACTGCCGTTTTGCTATCTGATGGACAAGTGCCTTCCGTCAATTCTGAATCACACAATTAAACCGACAACTGCAGATTGCTGCTGAGTCCTGTCATTTAAGTGTGGTGAGAAGAACTGAAGGGGACATATATCTCACAAAGAACTGGTAAGTCGAGCAAATAAAAATATGTCATAATATTTGAGGAATCTACAATGCAGTGACTCATATGGCAGAGACCTGTACTTGTAATAACAGCCGTCAGTGTCATACTCCACAAGGCCAGATGCATCCTGCCCATATCTATAAAAACCTAATGGTATGCCATAAACAATAGCAGAGCACAAAGACTAAGCTAGGGGATGATCAATTTCTGTTTGATCACAGCAGAGACGCAGCTGTGATCAATGGAATTACCCACAGGACTCATAAATAATTTATATATTTATCTGCTCCACGTAGGATGACCCCAATTACAGCCAAGCTCTCTAGAGGTAAATATTTGTCATGCGCATGAACCTGCCTGATGTGACTCACTCATTCAGGCCAAAGCAACCAGCCAGGAGAGTAGCCTAAATGAGTAACGTAATAGCCTGCTTCCACAGCCATCTGCTCCCACCATTAGCGAAAATGCACACATGCACACATGTGTGCAGACAGTCACGGGCAGATTTAGCACATGCCGGCCAGCCATCCGTCTGACTCCTTGATCTGGGCTACCCTCCCCAGTCTACCAGGTAAAGTATGTTAATGCATCCAGATTCACTGTCAGTATCCCGATCAATCGAGAAGTAAACCAGGATCAAATGCTCACCTCAAACTCTTCTGAGAAGCCATGCTGATTATTTGAGTACAGCTCCATGACATGCTTCAGGAACTGCTTAACCGGAATGGCATCCATGTCGTCTGAAATAAAGACATCACCAGATCAAGTGAAGCTTAAAATGTACTTAAAATGTGCTTAAAATGCGCTTAAAATGCATAAAGTCTAATGACCAAGAAGCAAACGCTGTGCCCTGATGATGTTTTCATTGTTATTTATTTATTTGTAAAATATGTCGCTTAGACAAATATACAAACACACATTTCATATCTCATACATTGGTGAGGTAATCGCCATAAATGATTCAGGCCAGTCCATGAATAGTTTTAAAATTAATTTTAATTTTATTTTTATAACCATATGCATTGAAGAAAAGAAACAATATTATGGCTTAAATGAGATTGAAATCTTGGCTCTTAGTAAAAAGAGTAACAGATTGGCATCTTTCAGAATTCATAATGATGTCTATACTCTGATTGTAGATGAGTTCCAACCCAGCATTAAACCACAACCTTGGAGTCTGTCTGCGCTATTGTACTGTGTTTCTTTTAGTGGAGCATATCAGAGAGGTTCCATGTCACATGCTAGATATTAGATGCCATTTTTACCACTGCACTGCTCACATCATTATTATAAAGAGCTCGGTTGCCATTTAATGCTATTTCTTGTAATCATACTCCATAAACACAGTATTAGTAACCACATTAATATTTACATTTGGCCTAGAATGAAAAGAGGTAGGTGTGACCACAGCATTGAGAAGATCCAGGTCCACAGAGACCTTTACTGCAAGATTAGGCAAGACAATTATCTGATCTGCACCATCAGCAATCTATTGCTGTTGGATAAGGTGGCCAAGATTCATTGTGTTCATTGTCTCACAGCCTTACAGGCCTGTAGGACCCCATCCTACACGGTAATACAGAATGAAATGAAATCATATACAGATGGAGGGCACATTCAGAAAGGCACATAAAACACACACACATATATGGACAAATACTAATGCTTTTATGTCTACATGGATACATGTTTACATGAAAGCATATAGCTGTGTAGAATGCACACATGTGCCCATAATCAAGCACAAACATACACACATACAAGGCTACACGTGAACAGATACACACTCACACACACACATAAACATAAATAAGCAAGCATATACATATTTCTTGATTTCACAATATAAACGCAGTTTGAAGCAAACACTGAAAGATACCTATAGACGCCTAAATGTGCACAGACAAACAGATTTGAATTTATTGCGTCACAAAATGTGACTGCTTGCTGTGTCAGTCAAGTACCCTTAGACCTCCACACACAGACGGACAGGCAAAGCTTATTGTCATATCACCTCCACACTGCTTCGTGCACCAATTCACATTCCTTAACTGTCTTAAACATCCCCCTTAAAAAGTGTCATCTTCAGAAGCTGGGGAACACAGTTGGTCTCAAAAAAACACAAAAGTGAATAATCTGAACAACAAATGGATTATTTTTTAAACAGCTAAAGATTGTGTGAAATCACAATTTCTTGGTAATGAAATTATAATACCTTGAAAAGCCAATTCTAAAGTAATAAAGCAAAACAAAATATAATGGGATTCAAAAGACACATCCTGCACAAGGCTGACAAAGAATTCCGTTCAACCGATATTTGTCTCTGATTAAATTATATACTGATAGTTACACTTCAAATTAAAATTCAACAGTTCATCAGAGGAGATAGTACATAACTGTATAATTTCTGTTTGGTATCTCCAAACCAGTTATCATGAGAAAACAAGACTAAATTAACAACACATAAAAATGATAGCTAAGCCCATGTGGGAGGGTCAATGGTCTGTAATATTACACTGGGGAAAATAGCAATGGACAGGAGGCTAATTTAAAATAAGATGACAATTTGAGCTGATGATAAGATCTTATTGGGTGACTGACAGCTTTTTTTTTATCACACCCATCCACTGACATTTACCACCAAGGGACGGGTATCAAAAAGAAATTAATTACTGCTGGTCAGTTTCCCATAATCCTATGAGCCGTTCGTCCTTTACACTAGCTGCTGCTTTCTTAATGAGTGTGAGTATGCCAGTGATCAGTGTCTGGACAATCTTGGAGGGACGGCCAGGTCTTCAGAATAGCCTACACGTGAACCTTCTGCAGAAATGAACTGCCAAGTGTTAGACCAAAGCACAGACACTCCTTAACAGGAAGCATATCATCCCAAATGCATCGTTAAATATCAAAGGTCAATACCAAAGTCACAATGTAGGTGCTCATTAATCCTACAGAGTGATAATGGAGAGTAAAGTACGTTAGTGCGGTTTGAGATCGTATCCCATTGAGCACAAGTAGAGAGTCACAATTCATTGTTTTCATAGTGACACTCCATCCAGAACCCCTCAGTTATTAGAATCAAATTGGGGAATGACTTGTGAGCCAATACATTCCTGCATATGGAGAACCATAAAACGATTATTGTTATGTGCATTTGCACAATATAGTATCATAATAATTTTCCTATTGACTCCATACAAAAGGTAGTCAGTTATTTTCAAGGGTAATGCAAAGAGCAAATAAACCGAACCAGATGGAGGATCAATAACAGCAGCATTGTTCTTCAACTAAAGCATCCCCCAGCCATAAAACAGACAGTCACTAACACATCCTGTTGTCTAGAGATTGTAAACTACTTCTTATTGACTGCCTGACATCATTTCAATGGAGCATTGAGGTTCATGAAAAACAGTCAAGAACTGTGGGACTTGGAGTGCAGAAACTAACTATGATAAAATTATAAACAATTCATCCATCTCCCAACTACTTGTCCAGGACAGGGTCATCTGGAACCTGTCCTGGGCCGCATAGGCACAAGGCAAGAGTACACCTTGGACTGGATGCCAAACCATCACAGAGCACATACACATGCATGCAGTTTAGAGATACACACTGATTCAGCAGCATGTCTTAGGCCTGCAGGGGTAATCTGGAGTATCTAGAGGAAACTTATTAGGAGATGGTACAACCAACGAGCCGCCTCCACCCCCCCACCACCCCTAGAGACGAATCATTACAACTTTTCGCATTTAAAATCTTATGTATAAACCTCAATTTATTATTTTGTGTTGAAAAAATGTGTTTAAAAAATGGTGGATGCAGATTTGTGTGAATTTGTCATATTGACTGAAGCAAATTAAACCAGATGACCTAGACACATGCTAACAACAGTCTGGGGAATGTTCTCCTGGTCGATAAGACATCTACCACGTGAAGTGCAGCCATAGTGAGGCTTGTATATTGAATCAGGAAAGTCTGGCATAAGAAAATATCATTTTACATTGAAAAAATTTACACAAGAATTTGAACTTGCGTACAATTGAAGAAGTAACAGCAGAAAACACTTATAAAGGCCAGGGAGAGTAGCTTATGAAAATGAAATGTGAGAACAGCTCACCTGGGATGGTGATAACAGGGGTGCTTTCATGGACCACCACACGAGGGGAGCTGCAATCTTCCACGTAGAAGTGAGCCGTCTGGAAGAACCTCCTGGGGATCAAGAAAGGGGAGGAACCACAGGAAGTGTGTTAATAACAAATCGCCACAATCAGAACTGCAAAGCTGACTACTCCTAGAATCACAAAGAGTGCACCTCACTTTCAACTCATCCATATGTCTGTACCTCACTTTCAACTCATCCATATGTCTGTACCTCACTTTCAACTCA
>JAODUD010000107.1:24083639-24099667 GCA_026784285.1 Stomatorhinus walkeri
AGGTTGTCATAGTTAGCATTAGCATTTTCCCTATAGAAATGAATGAGCAGTCCCCATAAGGATATGTTTACCCTACAACTGTGTGCTTGTGTGTGTGTGTGTGTGCGTGTGTGTGCTTGTGTGTGTGTGTACGCTTGTATGTATGTGCGTGTGGATTAGCTTTATATTAAACTGTGAAGGACCAAATGTCCCCCACAATCCGATAAAACTTGACCATTGTCAGGTTCCCACAAAAATCTGTGAATGCAATCAAAAAACTACAAATGCCAAAAGTATCGTATTCAATTTGGATACTTATGGTTAGGGGTAGGGTAGGGTTGGGGTTATTTACCGTCACATTTTAAAATGATTATTTCAGTGCTTGTGCTATGACACTCAGCCACCAGGTGACACTGCAGACCCAAACGTGGGGCTGTACCCCCGCTGATATTACATCACATCTTCCCAAATGATGTCAGTACCCAGGCTCCCATTATCTCCAGAGTGAATAGCGCTTAATCACTGACCCTGTCAGGAAATTGGGTAAAATTGTGGATCTCACGTAATCATAGCCAGGCATCCTCTCTGTTCCCTCCTTAGACCAATATGGCTTCGTTCTGCTCAGCTGCCGAACATTAGCAATTAAAGAATGTTTCCTAGACTTACATGTATAATTACCTAATCTTTTATCCAGGGTGACTTCCATTGCTTGCTTTTTAAGGACTGCTCAATTAAAAGGTTAAATGGTTAAACAGGGGGCGAAGAAAACAGTACCAAGAATTCCAAGACTTACATCTGCTGGTCAGAAGTCCCTACTCCAATTAGTTTTGATCAATGCCCTCCCCATGTGCCATGGGGGTGCTGAGGGGGTGCAGCGGCTGGTTGGTCCTTGAACAGCAGAATGCACAGTGTTGTGTGTGTGTGTGTGTGTGTGGCAGAGACAGCAGCTGGTAAAAAGCCCAGCACAGATGTTACCCCAGACAGTATGCCCCACAAGAACCCCTCTCCTCCTAGGCTGCTGGCCGCTCAGGCAGCTCGGCAGTGAGATGGATGGATACACTGATTCAGTGACCCAGAGGTGATGGGAGGGGTGGCTCACAGGCGGACAGCAGGCAGTAGATCTGAAGTGACTGGAGTGAAACAGTAAAATGAGTGATGCAGAGAGCTTTGTAGAATAGGGAGAGGGTCCACATGAAAAATACTTGACCCTTTCAGTAGAAAAATTCCAGGAGGTTAGGGAGGCTTGTTCAGCCTGTGCAGAATCACTGCATAATGAAACCCTGGCTTAGCACCGACTCCCCGTCACTGGCAGAAGATTGATGCACAAAAACCCAGGATGAAGTAAGAAGTGCTTTTTGTATCAGCCCCCGTAACCCCACAGCCCTCAAAGGACTCAACAAAACGTTTCACAGTAGTGGGACAATGTGAAAAACAGCTGTCTGTTAACTAATATAATTCTAATCCGTACCTGAACCAGGAAACATGGGGCAGTCTATGGTAGCTCAACAAAGAGATCATTGTGTTAACAGTACAAAGGTTGTGGGTAAAAATTCCAAAGAGCACCTGTAGAAGAACTGTTCCTCTACTGTTGGCCACTTTTGTATAAAAGCATCTTAAAAATAAATGTAAAAAACATATGGAAATAGTTCATGAATGGATAAAAAAACAACCTCGCTGTTTAGAAAACACAAACAGACCAGGCCGTGAGTAGTACTATTAATGTACTTTGTTTAAAAAAGTTGCATTCTTAGAGAGTGAGAATATTGTTCAAATATAGGGGCACTTTTCTTTGTTGTTCTTTGCATTTGAGAAAATATAGTGAATGTAGATTTCTATCTTCAGAGTTATAGTACATACTTGAAAATTTGTTTCAAAGTTCAGGCTTGTTATTTTGTACAAAATCTTAGGCACTTTATTTCTTGACTTCATATATTACAGTCTGTGACCTTGTGCATCAATTATTATGTCTAAGCTCCAATTACCAGAGAACAGTAGGGGAAGAGCAACCAAGTGAAAAAGGAACCTCTAATTTTCATAGCCATATGTGGCATATTTTGTTAAGTTATTATTTTTTAACAGAGATGGTTAGAATAGTTTTATTGCCTAGTTTTCAGTCTGATACTACTTCAATGTCCTTAATAGTGACTTCATGTTGATTGTCATTGTAGGGAAATAGATATCATTCAGGATTCAGAAACGCTCATTAACGTGGTATACACTATTACATGCACACAATTTGCTGCTAGACATTTCCAAGCGACAGCTATCCACAAAGTATGTGACTTTCAATGTCATTCCCGATAGTTATTGTGGAAACCTCTGCTCTTCTCCCAAGTGTCATGTTTATGTCCGGGTTGGCTAACAGATTGCTAATGATAGTTTTTGTTGTATATCCAAAAAAATATTTTGCGACCCCTCCCACTTATTTAGAGAGTCCTCCCCCCCGCCAAGGAGGTTGTGACCCACAGTTTGAACACCACTGCAGTAAGCAGCCGTGGGGTTTGCTGATCGAGTCTCCGTAAACAAATAAGGAGGATAATCAAAAATCGTAGACAATGTACATCTTTTAAATGTCCCAGAATTCCATGCGTGTTTTCAGAGCCTTTGCCTTTACTATTGCATAGGTGCCACTTCGACCGTAATCCTCGGCTAAAATCACTCGAATTGAGCAGCTCATGGGACTGTACTGAATAAATCAGGACCACGTCTGGTTTTCTTAGCAAATTACATGCTAGTGCTGACAAAAAGCAGTTTCATCCCATAAAAGGGGGCCAAAAATCAAACATGGGCACCCATCACATGATTAAAGAAAACTACTTAAGATGCCCCCAACACACCAACCCCTTCCTTCCAAGACACCACTGCCTCCACCAAAGCCACCCCCCCCCCCCATGTCCACTCTGTGACATGTTTCCTTCTCTGATCAGTCATGGCTTAACACCACAAAGGCAATTTCACACCACAGATTAAATCCATATTAGCCTATTTTTAGGATGTGTGAATTATCATAAACTCTTTGCTCATTTAGGGTGCTCTAACTTCATCCGTTTTGCCAGGAAGAGAGCTGTGCATGCAAGTAGCTCATAATCAATTTTCTGAGACAAAATGAATAAAAGAATGATTATTTGAAGAAAGAAGGAAATCACAGAAACACATCTGTTTTGATTAGCAAGTTACTTTCACGTGGCTAATTTGGTTCTGATAGTGATGTGTCGACTGTTACAAAAACAACCTGAACTACATGGCTTTAACTATATTTCACAGTATCGCTGAGAGGGTAACCTGAAGCACATTGCTGGAAATGAGCTACTTTTACAAAATGAAGCCAATAAATGAACAATGAAACCCTAAAGATATTAGAAAAACATCAGTTATGACTTGACTATGAACGAGCCGAATATCAACAGCAAAGCCTGCTACATTTTTCTACTTATCTTCCTACAGTTAATAACAAAGTTGAGCCATTTGTCTCAGAGGGGAGGAAGCAGACAGAGGGCAGAAGCTGCCTTGACACAGGCTGTTGTCATTCACCAAACAAGCTTTCTCTGCTCTGACAGAGCGCTGCTGTGATGGCAGGCCGCTCATTTGTGAGTGACTGAATACGCCGTGTGTATACAGGCCTATTATATTTGTGTTGCGCTGAGCAAAGGTGTGAAGTGACTCCCTCCGGTCATTATGGTTTCTTGCTGTTGCCACATAAATGACACAGCTGGAGCAGGCAGAGAAGCACCTTCTCAAAAGCCCTTCTCTGAGTCACGTGGACACAAGCGCTCAGAGGTGTGAACACAATTGTGAAATCTGTGAAATGTTGCCACTATTCTTCGGAAACATCAGAAAAGCAAGTTCAAATAGTGCTATAAAGTAAGACTCTCAAAATCAATGGCCCAGCATTTCTTTCTCTGCATGCTTTTCCAATCACCTCACAGTAAGAATGCGACAGCATGTGTGACTGTAATGAGCGTGCAGCTCCTTTGAAGACCCATGAGAATTCCTGTCTACCTTTGGAAGCCTCTGTGCCATGCAGATTTTCCCTGGCATCTGACAGGTCCGGGACCCAAGCATCTTTGACCGCTGACTTGAAGACCACTCGGTTATCCAGGTCCTGCAGTGGGCGGAAGTTGTTCCTCAGGTACTCCACGGATTTCACATGGTCCTGCTGCTCGGTGGTGAAGATGGAATAGAAGGCGTCCAGCTGAGAAGGGAGGAGGCCAACAGAGGAACAAAGCGGCTCCGTCAGAAGGGAGCCAGATTAACAGGAAGCCCTGATGCCAGCATCGATAGCCTCCCCACAGGATGCTGTTCTGCCAGCCGCCCTCTTTCTGCAGCCAGGGATGGGGCCTTGGGCTCGCAGATCCCATTATAACATTCTATTGTCCACAAGAAGGATGGCTACAAGCATTTCAACATTATGCACCTTGACATACATGACATCCTATTGAACACAAAAAACTAAATCACAAAAAAAAATATATTAATTCCCCATAAAGAGAGCGGAAATTACACTATTTGACATCTTTAAAGACCTGACTTGCTATTTGGTGCAAATGCAAAACAAGTTTGCCTTGAGCTGTCTTGAGAAAAGTCACACTTAAAACCATCAGCTGCAAAGTAGGCAAGCCTGTGATCTCAATATTTCAATACTTGTCTCAATATTTATTACATGTTCTGCTTGTACTGTCCCTAACCACAGACAGTGACGTTCACTGAAACCATTTGTTACCTGTTATTTGCAACAGTTTACCTGATGCTGTCATCTATAATGAATTACAGATACCTTCCTGTTGATTATAATACTTCATAAGCTCCAATAAAGCTCTCACCTGTAATGCACTATGGATCCCTTCATAATGCATTATCCCTTCTTAATTATAGATGAGAGATTCATAAAACATTCACAATGCATAACAAACACAGCTATAATGTGTTCTGCCTTTTCATAAATATTTATAGCTGTGTTTATTATGCTTTATGAATGTATCATAATGTGTTATGAATTTGTTCCTAGACTGTTATAGACATGGCATTCATAGAAAATGTTACCATCATTATTTTTCCCCATTAGGTATTTTTGTATGTCTGGGTGACTAAGTCAGAGGAGTTTTGAATCCAATGTTGTTTAAAATGGATTAATGATTATACACTGCAAAATACTGTATATAAACCAATATACCACGTAAAAAGGGTATGCCAAAAACATTGCCTGGGAAAATGCATTTCTGACAAGCTTTTCTGATCAAATCATTACCAGTTATGGTCTAACCACAAGATAAATGTGCTGAACAGGACAACATGACTTTATTTGTTTTCCTCGTATCATGGCTGGGTGCTAGAAAGGTCATTTATAAGCAGGATGATTGTAATGCAACAAGCTATAGCAATCAAGCTCTGTGTTCAAAAACTCATGTTTCAGATTCCTGTTACCATAACCTCCTTTGCGGGGAGCTGATATAGTTACTGCAGATGCATCTATAACTTTGATTTAACTGTGTTATAGTATAAATTTTAGTCAGCATCAATTTATCTGCAGTCCCAGGTCGTGCCGCTCTTAAGTGGTTCTCAGATGATGACGACGCGTCAGCCTACAGCTTGCGGCACTTTCAAAGCTAGAGCCAAGGTAATGGCTTATTGTGAACTGGTAAGGATGTACCCCCTGCCCCCCCCCCCCCCAGGCTTAAAACAACAGCAGCATTGCTGGGTGTGAATGGGAATGTGCTACAGTAGCAGTATAATGCTTTGTGGATTGGTGGAACGTGGGGGGAGGGCACCACAGGGGCTAACTCTCAGGTGTAGGACAGGCAGGTAGCACTGCACAACATGCACTATTAATATCGACAATCCATGCTTTGCACATGTAACTGTCACGCTGCAAGGACTGCAGTGCTCAGTTGGCTTAAGACATTAAGTTTCGCTAAAACATTTTTACTCTGTCATAGAAAGCAAAACTATAAAGCAAGTATTGCAATATTAACGATGGCTCCTTTTCAAGATTATCAAGAATATATTAACTCACAGGTATTTCTATCACTCATAGTCAGAGTGGTGCATTTGTGAGAATTTTAACAAAATGGAATGAGGAGGAGAGAAGCAAAATAGAACTGGTTGCCAAAAGTCATTCGCCTTTCACTATACGAAAAAATATTCTGGATTCCATGAAAATGAAATTGAGCAAAAAGGCAAATGATTTTCTGGCACTGCTGTGTGTCTATTGGTGGATCTCATGGTAACATCAGGCAGACTTTATTACTAGATAATAACCAGTTCTATTTGGCTATTATTTATTTTGCTTAAATTTCAGCTCTATTTTGTTTTAATTATATTAATTACAAAATTTTCCACTATCGTGATGTGATTTTTTTTTCCAGAATCACACAGCTCTACTGACAGGTGGTTTATGCTCCTCGTAAAGAATTTGCCACTTTTATCAGCTGGTGTCACAATGAACAGTGAAGGAAATTTTACGTCCTGCCCGTCATGTCCGCCAGACCCTCCTTCCTCTTCCCTAATGTGGCCCTGATGAGTCGCGCTTGTTACTTGTTACCCCTTGTTAGCCTTTGTATTTCAGCACCTGTTTTTTTCATCAGTCCCAGTCCGGTCAATGTCACCACTCCCCCTGTCTACTCGTGTCCTTCCCTATATTCACCTTCTTGTTTTGATCCCTTGGGTTCTTGTTTTGTTTCCCTGCTCCTGTTTAGTTCAATAAACCCTTTTTGTTTTCAAGCCTCACACCTCGTTACAGGAAGCAGTCAAGCTGGCTGAATCTGTGCTTTGGGACCCCCACAACTTTAAGAATCTAAATGTGTGGGGGTGGTGATGTGAAAATGTGAGTAGTCCAAAAAAAATTATTTCAGCTTTGGGGTAGATCTACATGTGAGCCTGTTTTCTAAGTGCAATATAGTACTATTACTATTAAAAAAAAAAAAACGACAGGGAGAGGAAATAGAGAAAAACACTTTCTCTTCCATGGAGACACCAAAATGCACCTTAATTCTCGCAAAAATAAAACGATACATATTCAAATGCATTCAGTTGTCGATTTGTGGTATCGATATAGAAATTATACCGTTTTCAAGCTGCTCCAAACAGTGTAAGCACCACAGTTTTTGGCTTGGTTAAATTTTTTCACTGAGGATGATTCACTGCTCTCTTGTACTTGCTGTAAAATGAGGGTACTGGGACTGCCCAAGGTTTGCAGCAGATGTTGCTCGTCCATGAAAACACACTGTGGATGTTTACTGGAGCTGCACAGGCTTTGAATAATAAGCTTGAGTGCACAACAGCAGTCTATCTTCTAGTAGCTAAACATGCATAAAAATGGACACGTCTTTCGTTAATCACTACTTCCTTATATGGTGTACTTCAATCAGAATGCACTCCCCTTTCTGAGTGCCACTCATCATTATTACTCAACAAGTTGTACAAATTTTATGGTTTTGTCTTTCTGTATGCACCTTAAGATATGACATGTATAAATGTAAAACTAAACCATCATTGTGTCGTATGGTGTCGAAACCAATTAAGCACAAGGCAGTGGACCCTCAAAATGGCATGAAAAATAAGGTACATTCACACACTACGGGCAACTTCAGAGCCAGCATTTCTCCTAACCACCTGTTTTTGACTAAGGGAGGAAATTGGAGTACCTAGAAGAATCCCATACAAATACTGGGAAAACATTGTTTCTTTCTTGCTGATCATTGTGTTAGACCATTTTTCAGTTGTAGTTCTCATAATGCAGTTACACAACACAGTTCACTCAGAAATAAATGTCGAAATAACTATAATGACCATAATCCATTGCGCCTACGGACACGCAAGTAAGGCAGAGAACAGCATAATGCAAACTCTCATGCTGACACAATATGCAGCCACAGTTAGACATTTCGATTAAAATGATTCAAAAATAAGTCTAGTGAATGTCAGTATATAACCAGATTGAAATAAAAAAGTATTATAGCCCAAAGAAAACTGAATCAAACTAAAAAGAAATATCTTTTAAATTATACTAATTATATTGCCTAAATACCTGGCCATGTGAGTACACAGTCTGGGACTATATGCTGTGTTTGAACCCGGGCTAATTAAGTTTTTTCTTTTACTCTGCCTGTATTTTCCCATTATAAAAAGGATCAAATTAAAGGTTAAAGGCATCAGGAGTAATTGACACATCGCTGAAACTTAAAATTTGACCTCCTGATCTAGGGAACAAAATAGTCTAAATAAGCTGTAAAAATCGAACACCAATTAGACTATAGGTGTCAAGCTGCATGCTGTTCTGCATATTGCAGAAACAAACACAAGCACCACTGAAATAAGACCTTTACAGCTCTGGTAACAATGCAGCTGAGTGACGAGCTCGTCACAAAGAGCTCTAGCAGTTTCAGTTTCAATCGCATCAAGCGGTACTTGCTAAGAATAGGGTAGTACTTAGGTGTGCATGAAAACCAAATATTTCACATTAGACTTCCTCCCCACACTCCTTGCCAGGCAGAAAGCCCAGCACACTGCGGCTGCTGTCATTTTATTTTGAAAAACTGTTTGCTTAGCAGAAAGCAGGAGGAGTAAAGGTCAGAGTGCTGGGCAGTGACAGTGCTGGAGGGGGTGGGGTGGGGGCTCTGGTCAGGCAGCGCTGGGTCGGGGAATTATAGCCATGCGGTTAAAAGCAATCAGTGGGTCCAGGCTTACCTGACGTTGGGAGAGGAACACGGGCCGGCTGAAGATGATCCACTCCACCACCTTGCTGCAAGGTGGGACAGTGAGAGAGCCAGTGTAGCGGTAGTAGCTCCGCAAGGAGGGAGGAAGCAGGTCTCTCAGAACAAATGGCTCAAGAAGGGTTTCTTTTTCTGGTGTGAAAGGAAAAAAAGGTGCTTGGTATATGTGTGTAGGGCAGGAACACGCACACACCACAAATACAGACCGAAGTACACAAAGCCAACTTTATCTTAAGTACTTGTTCATGGCATGAAACTTCAAACTCGGCATTCATGCAGTACAGAGGAAACTGGCAACCTAACAGCCCCTAAATAAAGTGGGTCTAAGTGGATCGGTCAAGTACTACATGCTGTGGACAAGGTAAATCTGGAATATTTCACACTTTGCAGAGGCTTTTACTCATAATGACCAGGCTGCAGAAGCTAGTTCAATGTGCCATTTCATTCTTTTAAACATTACTGATCCTCTCCGAATCGGACCTCTACTAGGCTATAGTTTAACCACAGCAGTGCCTACTACATCTGCTACATTCATGTGTAAGAGAATCCAGAGAGGAAAGTGAGGAGAATCATATTAGTGTTTGGGGACGTTCCCAGAAAAGTCTTCAAGATCAAACGAGTAAACGAAAAAGTAATAAAAACTGAAACTTCTTCTAGAATTCTATTAGACCACACATTCTAAGCTTTTATTGCTTAAAGGTAATGTTTTGAAAGTGCTCTGAAGGAGAAAATTTACTGTAATTTAATTCAAGGAATCTCTGTCTTAAGTCAAATAGCATTACAGGTATTGCAATAAATTTACAGGGCATCCAAAATCCCCCGTACAAATATAAAGCTCTCTGTCAGTATTGCAGCCAACTCAGAGAAACCACAAACATGATCCTTGATTTAATAAATACTAGGGTATTGCATTTTGTGAAGAGAGTATTTTTTGCATAACAATTCTGTATTGACCATACTGTGACCAAAGAGTAGAGTTTTTCATGAAGTCCATCCAAATTATTTAGAATTCCGATGGTGTAGCGGGATTAAGCAAATTAACTGTTGGCTTCCTTGTAACAGATGTCCCATATTGTAAGTGATTTCACTGAATAGGATCATTCTGTCTGTCAGCTCGAAACCTGTCACAGGATAATCAAAACAGTGCTACAAGCATGAGTAGAGTGACACTTTGGTCACTGTCTTGGCTTGTCTTCATCAACCATAAGGGGGGTCAGTCTGCCTATCACCCATTGGCAGGTCAAACGTAAAATTTCTCCAGACACTACTGGTCTACAGCATCGGGCCTCACAGTAAAATAGTCATCGTCACCTACTGTTAACCAGGTTCCATTGTATGTCTGCTTCCCATGAAAGCAATCATGCCCCATGGCATTAAAGGCAAACCAAAAAATAAAAAAACACTAAGGGCAACTGCTCCTTCTGTTTAGGCCCACAAAGAGGTGCTGGGGGCACTTGCTGGGGGCACTGTTTAAAGAAACAGTTTAGAAATATGAACAACCTCATTCATCTGAAGCAGTATTTGAGAGAGAAGAACATAAATATCTTAATAGAATTCATTGGGTGGCAGGTACATATTTAATATTACGCAACTTACCTGTGAAACTTAATTTGCTTCATATGTAATAAATAACTGTCATTATAAATGTTTTAACTTTAAAATGACTTAATTCTGAATTTGAAAATGCAGGAAATATTTGTTAAAATAAAAATAGATTTGCTTTTGTTAGCACTTATTGTATCAATAATGTTTTGGCTGTGTGTATATATTTTAAAAATTCCCTACAGCTTTGCACTGCCACTGGCATAGTTTCAAAATTCATAATTTAACCTAGAAATTCAGTGTAAGCCATAAAAAAGTTTGAAGTTTTAAAGCACATTGGAAAGAAGATGGTTAAGCAGGTACTTCATTATTCCTGTAATGGGAATTGCGATGTTTCAACAGTTAATACAATAAAGACAGAGAAGCCCCTCTCTTTGGACGGATGGCCTGTACAGCGATGTGAGGTGAGTTCTGAATTTTTTCCAGTCGCACTTTCAGCTAGTCCAACTTTTAGTCAAACTAGGTCACTGCGTCAGGTAATGGTGGGAAAAGCTCAAGGGAACAAGGGAACCAACCCAAGAGAGCAACAACACGACATCTGCATAATGTGACGAGAGCACTGCCCTCGTCATTTAGCCTGGACATGGCAACACTTCCATCTCACTAATGTCAATCCCGTGATTGAAAGCGCTCCACCATATGTGGCTTCCTTGTGCTCTAATGACTACAATTACTAATGACTACAATTACCATCTCATGTTGCACAAGGCCAGCGCTGCGGTTGTGCTTCCCGTTTCTCTCAAACGAAAGTGAATCTGGCAACATGCATCATTCTACCAGAGCATTTCCCAGTGTGTCCAAGCCACTGTATTAATGAGACACAAACATGGAGAAAAGAGTGCTGCGATCAGCACTCACGTTACACATGTTCAGTGCATTCCCGAATATACAACTTAAACATTACATTTAAAAACCTGTAAAAGTTTTTACTTTAAATATTATTGTATAATGCAGCTGTCATTAATGAAACCACAATTATAAAACACTCCCTTAGTAAAACTCAGACTGAATAAAGTATTACAGACATTGCTTAATTAGTCCAATGCAATATCCTTTTATGAATTGGGTCGAAGGCATTCATTAATTTTCCAGACTTTAATTGTCAAGCCAGACCACCGTCACTGATGAAGTACTTGTGAAGCCAGGATAAGTCTGCGTGTTCGTGCCAGGTGCAACACCACAGTTACTAATACTATAACTACTACTACAATAATAATAATAACAGTAACAATAATAACAATATAACCATATTTTTATGGAACAATATGGACATTTTGTGGTATAGTACAATGTAGGACAGGCAATGCATTAACATCAATACGAAAGTAGCTAATGGTTTGTGAAAGATTTACTCAAGAGCAAGTTCATCATCAGATCTGAGCACACATTGTATGGCTGTGTGTAATGGATGTCCCCATATGTCCCCCATGAATTTCCCCATAGTCTACTCTCTTCTCTAATGGAGACACAGACATCTCAGACGCCTCTAAATCTAAACATTCATTGGAGATGGAGACACTTCACTACAGACCAAATGCTTGCAGGGAAGTGATTTCCAAATGACTGATATTGAATGCAGAGCAGTTATAGATATGGAATTGTGCAAAGAACACTGAAGCTTTGCAATTGATGTGGCACTGTGGAAAAGTAACATAACAACAATGCTTTGGAAGATATCTATGTATTCCATCAAGTGGGAAAAGAGTAAAATTCTTAGCTTTATAATTTGCGAAGCACACATCTTCCTCCCTCCCAAATTACCCCCTTCATTTTTGCGAACTTGACATTCACGGTTTCAATTATTCCCGACTTGGCCGTGAACAATTATACAGGAACATTTTTAGAGTTGGCTGAAACATCGCAGAAACTAACAGACGACACACAAGCCAAAAAAAGTACTGAAAATGATTCAGATCACATAAAATCATAAAAGTATTAGAGATATTAGACACATAATATTTCTTAGTGCGAGTACATACCTATCCTTAATATAAAAAATCTTGGGTACGCCGCACATCTTTGTCTGTGTTACCAGCCTCTCTCATGTGTTAGTTGGCTTGATCATGGATTCTTGTATCTCTCACAGTAACTATTGAACTTTTCAATGCTGGTAATTTTGCATTTTTAATAATGAGTCCAAAATGTAGTGCTCCCAGTGCATGCAGTACTGTGATTACTTTATACACACAGGGGCAAGATAAAGCTATGCATTTCTACAGTACAGTACTGTTTGTTTAGATAAATCGTTAATAAATAGACTTGTTGTGTTATCGTTTAGGCTAGCAGACTGATATCGGAATGGGTTAGGGGTGCCTAGATATTATTTGTGAATCTTCACATTCACAGGGAGCTGCCAGTCCTAATCTTCAGTGAAGTGAAGGAGCTACTATATAATATACAAGCAAAACACAAACTATGAATTAAAGGTAAATATATCATACTTCAGAAGAAAATACAATAATATGAATGAGTTTGCCAGCAGTGTCCACTCACCATGATGAACCACACCCTTCAGCCCCTGGATGATGGGATCCATCGCTGGATTGTCTGTCAATCCAATCTGCAGGTGAATGAACAGTAACACATTAGCAGTAATAACCTGTACAAATTCAGCCAAAAGTATTGGCTGCCATCCGCTTAAATAATAAAAAAAAAAACTAGCAAAGCAAAATTACAAACATATGCAGTATCCACCATTATTTAGTTCATTTTTAATACAACAGAAACTTTTTTTAGATTGAAGACTCATGTTATTTCAAATAAAATAAATGAAACCAGCATGGACAAAGAGTGTTTTCTGCAGCACTGTGTCAGATTTATATATGTCTTGGCTTATAGTTTGGCCCACTCTTGTTGAGCCGACTGCATCAGTTCTCTCAACATTAATGCTCCCCATTGCAAGTTCTGCTTCTGCAGACGTTCAATGAGATTTAGATCAAGACTCATAACAGGGCACTTCAGAGTAACCCAATGGTCTCTTCTCATGCTTTACTGAATGCTTCTTGAGGCATTATTCGGGTCATTATCCTATGGGAGGACCTAAAACCTGTGAGTATCCTGTTTTCACTGTCACCTGAATAGATTCAACGCACCCAGTGCCAAATGACATTCTCCCTGAAGGATTATGGCTAGGCAGCATGCATTTTGGCATATTCCAGATAGGCCTTTAAGACTGCAGTGGTTGGCAACTCATGAAACTATTACATCTTGAAGACTGAATTTCAACCTGGATCTATCTTGAAAATTTGTTGGTTCTTTCTCCACCAAAATTACTCTTCAATCCTTGGACAGTTTTACCCATTAGCTACAATCCCATGGGTATTAAAATTCTTGATCTTATTCACAATGGTCACAGGAATATTAAATCTCTTTTAAGCTCTTGTAGCCTCTGTATTGACCATTACCGGCTATTACCTTCTTTCTGATTTCCCATTGAATTGTACATTTTTAGTGTTTTACACACTCCAACACAAAACAGCAGAATATGATTCTCCATTTAAACTGGTTAAATGAGTGATTCTATCATTGAAGACAGATGTGATGCTAATTAAGAGAGAATATTCTGCTCGAAGTATCACTAAAATACAATTATTTCTTATAACTTCTGAAGGCTATCAGTAATATTGTCCAAGTCATTTTCGAATGTCTTTGAGAAGAAGCAAGAATTAAATTCATTTCAGAGCTTTTTTGTTCCACAGTTTGTTTTATTTTGCTGACTACCAAAATGTTTCTAGGAAGAATGGTGCATTATTTGAATGAAGCGCAAGGACACAAATCCTTTTGGCCATGTCTAGTATAACTCATAACAGTGATTCTTTATACATATGTTTTCTTAAACATCTGATGTCAATAGCAAAGCAGCAGAAATGTGTCAGCGAACATACAATGACAGCAAGGCCGTCTATAAATATCTATAAAAAGTAAAGAACACTTTGCGTTAAATACTTATCACTTATTTCTTTCAATTATAATAATACTGCCGCAGGGTACAGAGTATTGAAGAAGAGGATTATAACTGGAGGAGAAAGATATTTCTCTGCTGTAAATCATCATGGTTAGGAGGACTTTGATGCCTTATGTGATGCTATACCTCACCCGTGGGAAATTAATAAAATCTCACAAAGCGCTCAACGTTTCTTTTCGTGCTGATATTTTTGGCGTGCCGATTGCAGATGAGGCTCCAGCTAAACTGTTGCTTCAGCCTGGAAAGGACGAGATATTGTGTATATATTTCTGAAAATACAGTGTTTTCTAAAACACACAGGGCTGTTAGTGGTGGACAACTGTGCACTGTATTATTCCTATATAAAGAAAGACTGGATCGCATCATCAAGACAAGAAAAGAGAAGCTCATTTTAACAGCAGAGTGCCAACTTAGTCTAGTCCAGGAAAACCTCTACCAGAGCCAATGTGTGACTGGGGACTAACTGCCTCATTATCAATGTTTGTCTTCCGCAGCCCACCTGCTGCAACCAAGTTTCCTAGTGATCACTGGGCTCTGTTTCCATCTGACGACACACCAGCTGTCACTGCACATCAGTCCCCTGAATATGCTGAGACAAATATGAGATGAACAGGAAACAAAAGCCCACTGTTCTGTTCAAAAGCGTCTGTTTGACTGCGGGTGTTGCACACGCTTCTGAGGAATAAGCACGCGGCATCCCTGGGAATTCAGAAGCTCCAATAGATTAAAGCTGATAAGTACAACTGTAGCATGGCCCTCTAAATAATATAGACCCTTAAAGTGCGGGTTAGCCTGCGCACAGCGGGTGGGCAATTGTGTTAAACGATAGGGCTGCCAGTATTCAGGGGGAAACCATTAAGGTTTATGCATTACAGTTTTCCATTCCTGCTGGGTAGTATCCGTACAAAAGTAACACCTGTGTTCTCATTTTATGAAGCCGAAAAAAAAAATTAAATTAAATAGGCAACCCATACAGTAAAAAAGAAAAAAAATAATTGTTTCTTCACACTAATCAATGCACAATGAAAATTATAGTAGATATCAATTAAACAATATGCAATTGACTAAGTAATTAACTCTTTTGAGAACTATAATAAGTAATAAACAAAAAATTAATAAAACTATAATAGAAAGCATAAGCGCTGACTAAGAAATACACATTTCCAATCACAAAAGGAAGCTTAATGTAATATATACGTCAGTTCTGCTAATCCACAGAAAGACTATAAAAACACTGGTCTGTAAAAAGATGTTGGCTTGTTTAAATTGTTATTTTCTGAAATAAAGAAGATTAGATAACTGAGGATCAGTAACCACAGAAATGGCCTAGTTCTTTATTCACTGTTTTTTTATTCTTATCAATAATAGCTCCCTGAGGATATACTGCCTTCAAGTCCAAGAGCCGATCCATGAACGGCAGAAGCACTGAGAGCAAATCCCCTGTGAATCAGAAAGATATCTGTGTGTGTGTGTGCGTGTGTGTGTGTGTGTGTGTGGGTTAAGGTTAGGGCTGGGTAGGGGTTAAGTTCGTCATGTTATGATTAGTGTTTTCCCCATAGGAGTGAATGGAGAGTACCCACAGAAATTTAATTACAAACGTGTCTGTGTGTGTGTCTACACACGAGCAGGAAAGAAACTGTGAATGGAACTGTTCATACCGGTACACAACAAATGTACAGAAAGAGGAGTACAATAATATAGTTTCTATAATGGCCATCAAGCACATGAAAGGGAGCATTCAGTTAAAGCCACTGTGTGTTGTTTGACTGAATAAT
>JAODUD010000107.1:24109027-24120829 GCA_026784285.1 Stomatorhinus walkeri
GGGGAGTGATACTGTGATAAAACCTGATATTTTTATGTTTTTTTGCCCACCACAAGAGAAAATTCAATTTAATAAAAATCTATCACTGCGATTAAAAAAACTAAAAGTACCAAAATTCTTGTATGTCGTTTGTTTACTTTTGGACGCGAGGCTGGCTAGAGGTTAGGGTTGGTTAAGGATTAGGGTTAGGGCTGGTTAGGGATTAGGATTAGGGCTGGGTTAGGGGTTAAGGTCGTCATTGCTGGTATTAGCGTTTTGCCCATAGAAATGAATGGACGATCCCCACAAAAATATACAGTACAGGGACCAAATGTCCCCATAACGTGATGAATACCCGTTGGGACCAGTTTCCTGCAAAGTGCAAAGTGGAAGCGCTTAGTACCAACAGAGGCTAAGTCACAAAGTGGCAGATCACACAAATAAATGTGCAGAGTGGAGCGCTTTGCCGACTCAATAAGTGCAGAGTTCCAAACTTCTTCTGGCATTAACTTCAGCACAAAAACTGTATCCCAGGAACTTCAAGGAATGGGCTTTATGCTTCACATAACCAAACAATACCAAGCTCTGTATGGACTGGTTTACAGCATGCCACCACTGGACTCTAGAGCAGTGGAATTGTGTTCTGTGGAGTGAAGAATTGCGCTTCTTTGTCTGCCAGTGTGATGAGCGAGTCTGGATTTGACGGATGCCTGGAGAACATTACTACCCTGACAACATTGTGCCAACTGTAAGGTTTGGTGGAGGAGGGTTAATGGTACGGGGTTATTTTCAGGGATTTGGCTAGGCCACTTAATTCCTGTGAAGGGAACCCTTAATACTTGAGAATTCCAAGACATTTTGAATAATTCTGTGCTGGCAAGTTTGAGGGAACAGTTTGGGGGAGGCCCTCTTTGGCTCCAGCATGACTGTGCCCCAGTGCACAAAGCAAGGTCCATAAAGACATGGTTGGTTGACTTTGGTGTGGAACTTGAGTGGTCCGCACAGAACCCTGACCTCACACCCATCTAACACCTTTGGGATGAACTGGTATGGAGACTGCAAGCCGGAGCTTCACGTCTGACATCAGTACCTGACCTTCTGAATAAATGGGCAAAAAATCCCAAAGATACATATCAAAATCTTGTGGAAGTCCTTCCCAGAAGAGTGGCAGCTGTTATAGCTGCAAAGGGGGTGGACAATCTCCACATTGATATCTATAGATTTAGAATGGATTGTCATAAAAGTTAATGGCCTAATGTCACAATACTTTTCTTCATATATGTATAAACTCATGTATATGCAAATATATAGGATACTAGTGCTAGAGCTGCTGGAGGAGGGCAAGGGTGTGAGAGGCATAGTGAGCCTTACGTGTGGGGGAAGGTCAGTCTTTTCCAGTGCTTAATTTATGCCACAGGTCAAAGCTCAGATTAGCCTGCACTCCACCACCTCAAACACTGAACCCAATATAATTAAACTCAAAACTAATTTGAATGAAACTTGAATAATAAGTGAACTAAAGAAATGTATATTTACAAAACTGGCTGCATTGTTTAATTCTGCTGAAATTAGTACACTTCACTTATCTGACTTGTGATTTGGAAAGGAAAAACCACACCACACATGTGCTTATAAATCCACAGCTTTGCCACTACAATAGATGAGGTCACACACCAGGTTGCTGCAACCTGTAAAAAAAAGACTAGTAATATTCTGAATTTTCATGGAAAAGCAACAGAGCCATTGGGACCCAAGCAGAGGAGTAGTGACCCAGAAAACCTACCAGAAGAATAAGAAGAGGACATTGTGGGGAGCAGCAGCGTTTGTGGATGCAGATGAGAAAAACCGCAAAGGGGGCGAGAAAAGCACAGCACAGATGAACAGTTTGATAAAACTTACAGGTGTTGAAAGAAAAGACTGCAAATTTAAGTACTTAATAGTGCATTATCATTGTTAAAGACAATGATATTTGGGTGTATGACATCATTGCAGGTCTTCATGAGCTCTGGCACCTCAGAGTTTACAAATTAAGCATTGGTCTTCGCACAAATCAATTAGTCATCGACATTATACACCCCGTATGAATTTCATTATGCTGAATTGATTCAAAATTGGCAGAGACCTCAGGCCTACTTATTGGGTGCGAGCCGTTTGGATATCTTTTCTGAGCATGGGAGAAGTACCGCTATGCCAGCTGCACTGGTCAAAGATGACGGGCAGGGGCTGTGTAGCAGCTGAATGCACATAAATGGTATTATTCTGGTGTAGGAGGAGGACTGGTGCTAGTTCTGATGCAGTACCTGCCACCCAAATACCTGTCAGGTGACCAGACTGCCAGCCCCCAGCAAAAAAGTACTGCAGGACCTGGAGTGCACTATTTATAGTGGAAATGCCCAAATCCTACCTTCAAGGCCCCTTTCGGCCAGCGTGGTGGATGCCGTAGAATAAACAATTGAATTCAGCTAAAATCACACTGTTAGGTAAAACAGGCACACAAGAGGAAGAAGTGGAACAATGGATAACCTTTGCTAATCCTTCTGATATGCCTCTGCTCTCCCTTAGACTGTGCTGTGTTATAAAATACCTTTTTAGCTAATGAAGAAGAAATGCAGGCTGAAAGCTAAGCTGACAAGCAAGCATTTAAGAAAGACAAAAAAAGTGCTTATTACTTAGAAGGTACAAAAAGTTGCTCATTCCAACTAATTAAAGCTAATCGGCTACTTCCTGGACTCCATTAACTGCAGCCTTTAACACCGATCATTTGGTGTCTGTCTAAAATGCCCATAGTGAGATATATTAACTATCTATCTCAATTCAAACATTATTAAGTAGCTTAGCCATTTAGCTTGCCCCTAGATAATCCACCCTCCTGAACACACTGTGGTCCATCAAGTCTGACTCACAATTGCTAAACACGTTTAAAATTACAACCACAACAGATGCTAAAAATAAAGCCATAGTTAAGCAATAACAATTGAAGCCATAAACCAGTAATGAGATAGTAAAATAGCATTACTTACAAAAGTAAGTCATTCTCATTAGCACCAGATGATCCTGTTGACTTTCTCTTACTATACTAATCAGTAGTTCCCATTTGTGTCCCTAATTATATCCGTTGTGACTCCAGCTGGCTGCCTGAACAGTGAAATAAGGTTGACTGCTGTTTCGATAGGTGCCAACTTCAATTTTTTTTGTGCCTGTACATTTTAATGATTCTAGCTGATGATCAACTCCTATTGTGAACCTCCAATAATTTATTTAAACTGACACAAAATTAAATTCAATGTCATCAGTTTCCCAAAAACTCTTGTATGAAATGGGAGCACCAGCACATCTTGGAGAGCCAATTGTGGTTTCATGTTTTTTCTTCTAATTTTAGGCACTAACATTTGAAAGGTGCCTCAGTCCATTTGCTTTAATTCCCCAAGGCAATATTTTTGCCTTACAGAAATGCTTTGGTTAAATGATGGAACAGCTGTCCTTTGGGATAAGGCACTCCTGCTTTCAGTTCTGAAGTGGGTTCAAGTCTGTTAGCTTAGCACTCAGCTACTGCGCCGAAAGGAGGGGGGGACTGGCTGTTTTAGCAAGAAGCTGGGTCTGTGATGCTTTGAACTTCAGTTCAGCTGCATTTTAACAGTTTACTCACTTTCAGCACCTTGTACAAATGAAGGCAAAATCTCTGGTATGCAGGCCTACAGTAATCTTTCACAAGGTTTATCCTGGTCCTGACAACCACTAGACTACAGACAACATTTATATTACAGCCTGAAAGAACCATCAAGCATTTGTTGGACTGGAATCTCTTCAAAGAACAGAACTGCTAAACCAAAGTGCATCAAGTAGTATATTATAACAAGCATGTAAAATACTAATGGGTTATTTTTGCAAAATTTCCAAAGTCCTACCTAAGCTAATTTAGTTACATTTTGTTAAGTATCTAGAACAACATTATTTATTCATAACAGCATTTTATTAGGATGTTCTAAATGATACTGTATCTTGTATCTGTTATTACACTATTAAATTGACAGTAATGTGTTTTCTGCAATCGCTTGTAACCATATGAATTAAATTTAATTTATTTCTGAATTAAAAATAACCTTTATTTCAACAGCACTTAAATTAAGTTTTAACCCAATTTATTAGTTATATGAGTAAGTGATAATTTCTTCATCACTGTGCATCTATGGATATTCAGTCCTATGTAATATTAACAAATTTACAGATTATACCCATTTTCACAAATGTCCAATTATTGATTGATGTTCTGTTTGTGTGAAATAAAACTGCACAAATGCAGGTCAGCTTATAATTAATATAGAATATTAAATAATAATTATATAAAATAATAAAAACCCGGTATGTCTAAACAGATCACCAACCTTGTCTTTGGACATTTAAGCTTGTGTATTTTAAAAGATTCACCGGCTCATTTAATTTGACCCTTTGAAGCTTGATCTATTAAGTATTTATTTGGTAAGGGAGGGTGAAATTCCATGCTACATTTGAATTATAATCAAAGCAAGAAATTGCCCTAAGTAAGTCTGCAGAGCTTAACAATAAACTGCAGAGAACCTACAGTCAATCAGACTCCATTTTGGAATTTCCATCCTTGAAAATACCTGCATTTGAGTGCATTTGTGTGTATGGACAGATATGTATGTGTACACATACAAAATTTGTGGCATGACTCAAATCCAATTATGGTTAGCTGGGCTGGACCATAAATCCAAGTTATGTTCAAATATATCATGGAGAGAAGTGACACCTTAATGCATTATTATTACAAATACCGGCTTAGTGAGGGAGAACACCAAACATCGGCCTTAACTCACTCCCACCCACCTACCCCCGAGTCATTTTTCAGAGTGAGGTAGGAGCAAGTCAGCTGGCTCATTGACTCTAACAGTTTCTTATTTTGAAACAACAGATGTCAACGTCGGAAGGGAGATGAACGAGCACTGCTGCGGCTTTCAGAAAATTCATCAGTCCTCCTCCATCTTTCCTACATGTCTCTACTGTTTTCCTTTGCTAAAAGAGTAACCTGCACAAATGGACATTTTCCTGGACACAGAATGAAGCCATAGCACTGCAAATCTCTTGGCGCCACCGTTTTTGCTCTCATATTAATCATACATATGTTGCCTGATTTGTAGGTTAAGACAACTGTTTTTCATGTTGCTCTTTGACTCAACACTGAATACATAAAAGTGCAAGCACATCCTGATGTGAGGAAAAAAAAAAACTAAACACCAATCTTACAGAATATGTGTCACTTACAGAGGAATGCAGGCTGTAGAGTGTGACTGAGTAACAAATCAAATACATGTTACTGGTTTGGGTCATAAGGTTTTGGATGTGTAGACTATGTTTAAATATCAAGGTCCAGAGATATCAAGGAGAAAAATAAAGGACATCTACTGTATAACATGCTCCCACAAGACAAACACCTTCTTTAACAGCTCTATGTGCAAACACACCTAAAAGTGCAAAAGCTATTTAGATGTTATTTAAAAATCTATTTCTGAGTATTGTGCCTTAGGTTTATGAATAAATAACTGTAATGAAATGTCAGTCAAGACCTCTTCACAAAGACATCTTAGTTAGAGTCAATTATGGTCACCATCAGGTCAAGAAAATATATTAATATAAACTAATCATCAGGGAAGCATTTCTCAGCATCCAAAATGTCACAATGGCTGAATGTTTATTTAATAAAAAAGAGTAAAAATACCATATTGCAGCACATGTGGAAAATATCTCCCTAAAGCTAAAGAGAAAAGCCGGACACAATAAAGATTAATGACGTTAATGAGTTGTGGTCATTCGCTAAACTGCATTGAAGTGATTATACTCGTACATGTTAAAGGTCTGAAGTTGATAGTTCATAGATAATCTCTTGGGTAAACAGAAACAAGGTACGGTGGTGACACAGCGTGCATTACTGGGCGATGCCATGTTCCCCACAAAGCTCACGCGATGGCGATATCCCCTGGGATGAGCTTCCTTTGGTCAGGAGATCATCTACCTCCAGGCTATTACAGCAGAAGTTATGCTTAAATATTGCTTATTGGTATGTTTATGCAAAAGTGCCTGAAGTCCCCAAGACAATGTGGTCAGCAACAAAAACAAAAAATTCAGAGAATGGTCAGCTTCAGTACCTATCTCCCCTGCCAAAGTGAGGACAGGAGCTTTCTGAGCCCCTGCTGCTCCCAAGTTGCATCAGCTGCCCGCCATCTGCCTTGCCTTGGAATTCAGTCCAAAATTCAGTTTTTGTTATTCAAAATGACTATGGAACATGTTAGTAAGGTGGAACTGACAGGCGTGATTATCTCATGCATAACTCCCGTATATATGGAGTCCAGAACACCTAGCACAAGACTGGAAACTACTGTATTCTTCATTCACATCGTAGGGTAACGTGTAACATCATAAAACCACATATGTTGAATATTTAGCCTCTATTTTGGTCTAGTCTGGGTCTAGGACTATTTCAAAGTAAGTCCCAGGATGTCTAAATCTTCCTCTGGTTGACTCATTTTTAATAAACATACCAGTGTGTTGACATATGTACGCACGTGACTATATTATTCAAAATATGAAAGTATTCTCATCTATATTGTGAAGCAAAATAACTATTTCAGAATACAGATGTGCCTCTACCTAAAATCTGTTATTTCATTTGGTAATTAGCTTACGATAGAATCATGCTTCATATATAAGCCTATGAATATTGTTAGAGTCTGTAAACAGCCATGCTGTATATGGCATGTAGATTATTTAGAGTTAATTCATAAGTCAATTCATAAATGAAAGTTGCTTGGCGTATCTCTAGTAATGCCTATTTATTTTACATAACAGAATATCTTGTCTCATTGCATGATGTTTAATCACAAGAGGCAGTAATGCCTAGTAATGCCTTTTTTCACGAAAGACATCATCCATCCATCATTTTTCCAACCCTAACAGGCAGCAAAGGGCACAGGGAAAAGGGTATACCACTGAAGGCATTGCAGTCCAAAGGCATGAGGGTATACATGCAGAAAGTCCCAGAGCTCGGCATGAGCAATTTAGAGATGTCAGACAAAAGAAATTAATAAAATATTAGCAAACTGCAGAGGTATCCCCATCCAGTTATCCAGTTAGCACACACTGTTTTGTTTGTTTCTTTGTTTCTTTGGTTCGTTCGTTGGTTGCTCTCAATTTTGGTCAAATCATTTGATTCATAAAGGCTTATGAATTTTGCAATTTATAAATAAAAAAGTCCCTGCTGAGACTTGAATCAGGATTCTTCAGTCACAACCATTTTTCCTTAACCACCTGCTGTCTGAATACAGAAGGCCCATAGTTCACGTTAAGATGCCAGAAATATGCCTAAAAGACAGTGGGAGACAAATTAGACATCAAATCAATAAGGACACTAATAAGCAAGGCTCCTGTTTACTGGAACATGGACACAGCTGTACCATCATCTATCCATCCTGTGAAGTGACAGATTGGTGGCTGTTACAACGGAACATGTGACTGTTTGATGCAATGCTGGACACATCTGAAATAAATATATATTCCCAAAAAATAAATAAATAAAACAAATAAAATATATTAAAAAACACAAAACAAAAACAGACAGCAACTGCAGTAGGATTATTAAAGCTGAAGAACTAGGGCACTGTATTTCCCCTCCAGCTGTTTAAGAATGGATGTGTATGCAGCCATGTTCAGGAAAACAAATGACTCCTACTTGACAATGCAATAAATTAATCTTAATGTTGAAGATGCACATTCCAAGTTGAAAACATCAGAACCACTTTTGTTGGGGGGTGGGGGGGGGCCACATTAGCTTCCAGTGGCTTCATAACAAACAAAGATGTAAATTGCTGAAGCGTCAGAACAGAAATATGAAACGAAATATGATTCAGCAGATCTAATGTGACTCATTCTTTCCATGTATCTGTATGTGCTTATGTCTGCCTATGAAGTGTATGTGCTTATGTCTGCTTAAGTGTATGTGCTTATGTCTGCTTATGAAGTGCATGTGCTAATCTCTGCTTATGAAGTGTATCTGCTTATGTCTGTTTATTAAGTGTATGTGCTTATGTCTGCTTATTAAGTGTATGTGCTTATGTCTGTTTATTAAGTGTATGTGCTTATGTCTGCTTATTAAGTGTATGTGCTTATGTCTGCTTATTAAGTGTATGTGCTTATGTCTGCTTATTAAGTGTATGTGCATGCGTGATGTAAATATAGATGGAGCCATTATGTCCAAATCCCACCTTGCCTGGGCACAGTTTTGCCTCATTGCCTTTTTTTAATGTCCCAGAATTTTGTAAAAGATTTAAAGCAAATGGTTTAAAATGTCAGGGTAGTGCTATAACGCATGTGGGTTTTTTTAAAATCATGCATTTACTATCGTTAATATTTATTTCTTGAGTGGACGAGATATTCCATGACACCTTGATTTCTGTTCCGTGTTTTTTGCATTTCAACATATTTCAGAAACTTCACTTACTAGCTAGTCTCTGCTAGACATAAGACCTGTGTAAGAACCTCGGAGATGCAATTTGTGAATAATTATATTTTAGTGAATTTTTGCGGGGACATTACGAATTAATAAGATATAGTATTAGTGAAAAGTAACGTTGATGCATTTTAAAGTTTCATTTACATGCTATGTTTCAAAAGGTTCAGGTACCATTAACTACACAATTTTTACAATATCCATATCAAATAAAAATAATAATTTATTTGGTATTTCTTTAAAGTGATACCACAATATGCTGACAGATGAACATACATCTTTAAGACGCACCCCCCACCCCCCCCCGCACTCTATACCTGACAGGGCTCCTTCTTCTCTATGATTCAGATTTAATCCCTGTGTGCATCTAAGCTAGAGCTCACCAACCAGTCAATTGGCAAGACATTTGTAGTTGATCATGACAGAATTTCCAATTCCAGTTGCCCCCGGTCAGCAAGAGTACCCCGTGCCCCAGTCAGCAAAAATACCATGGTAATTCAGTTGCTTCCTTATTTTCATTGCAAAAATTACTGCCACTATAAAAAAGCCTTACACTTAGGTCTTAATAATAATAATAATAATAATAATAATAATAATAATAATAGTCTGAAACCTTTGCCTTAATTTTTTTCTTTTATATATAGTAAAAAATATTTCCACAAAGGAAACAATGCCATGCACACCAAAGTATGAACCCTTCATCAAAGGTATGAATACCTGTCTCAGGAAGAGCTCTGCTAGACTACATCATTCCATCTTCCCAAAATGCTCTTAATATTGTATTTTCTGCTAAAGTAAATGTACATGCTAAATATACGACCTATCTTTTTGTGTGGTGTGGATTTTTGCCCAGGTGGAGCACACAGAATCCTTGGGTAAACAGGTCAACGTAATTCTATGGTAACAATTCCTTGTTGTTGCAAGCTGTTCCAGTCAAGGAGCCACAAGACAATTTTTCACTACCTTCAAACATTACAGAGGCATACATTATTCGAAAGAGTGATAATTACTGAGGAAATTGAACACACAGCTATTTCACATGCAACCGGCAGGAAGAAACAGCGGCTGTTTAACCTGGGAATCCGCATAGAGCATGGACGCTTCTTTGCCTGCGCATGGTCTCTTTTGCCAGTAGGTAAGGTCACAGCCTTGCGGCGTCAATAGGCAATAGAAAGAGCACTTAGCAGTCAGCAGCTGAGCTACACGCTGGTGCGTGACAACTGGGGGCGTTTCAGCAGCACCACGCCACCTGGATGGGATGGCGGCTCCAAGCACAACTACATTCCAGCTGCTCCAGCAAAATGGCCACAAAGAGATGCTGCTAATCTTCACGGCTCCTCATTACCACGAGCACAAAACGAGCTCATCTGCTCTTGATCGGAGAGAATGTACTGGAGTGTGTGACAATGCAACAGATAAAATAATAATATATATTATAGTAATATATCTTTAGGCCTGAGATACTCAGCTTCCAAGGGACAGAGGACCACAATTCATCCATAACAAACATCAAGGCCTGCAATGAATTATCAATAATTATTTTAATTCAATGTATTTAGCTACAGCTATTTAGTTTGCCGGCGGGGCAAATGTTATAGTTGTAAAACAATTGGTCATAATGGAAGCTATACAGATCATTAATATGTTCCAAACATATTTATGAAACTATTACATAATGTGGTAATGTAAGGCGGCAATCATTTAGTGTTATATTCATGTAAATAGGTCATATGTAAATAAAACCCAAATCGATGTAGATTTTTTAATTTGTAGTTTCAGTTTACAAAGAAATGAGTGAAATTCGAGAAAAACCTTGCTTTATTACTGGAGACTGATTAATTGTTGGCTAGCTGTGTAGCGTTACACCAACAGAGATGCATACTGAAGACAGCATATTGCCAATGCTTTACTGTTGTCAGCGCACTGGGTGAGGCATAAAATTCAAGGCAAATGACCAATTTTCACAGAAATTAGACAAAACACTAACTATAAATATTTACAGGACGTGGTATATCATGAGGCATAAACTAAAACTGGGCCACCTACTGAGTACCTAGGCCCTAGAGCAGGGGTGGGGAACCCGTTCCATGGAGGGGTGGCCAGGTTCCCCAACCCTGCCTTAGCGCGTCCTGCCTGGGTGTGCAACATCACCATCCAATACAACCCTGTCTTGTATCCTCTAGTCTGGAATATTTTACATATTTGTGAGGTCTGATTGATCATTGCTGTTGAGAGCTAACTGAGTGGTGAAAACTGCTCACAAGTAAAATTATTCAAAGGTTAACACCAAACATTTTCATTCACCCATCCATCCATTCGTTTAACCTCTTTCTCTTGTTATAGTCATCGGAAACTAAGCAGGAAATCTGGCTTCATGATACTGGCCCCTGAAGCTTGTCCTATGCAGCGTAAGGTGCACGGCTGGGGTCACCCTGGATGAAGTCCATCACAGGGCAAAAACATGCATGCAGCCTTATATATGCCCAACAGCTGCATTACAGCATTAAGTTTTATTGATTTATTGTTTGCTGTTTCAGTTCTTTGATTTTTCTGTATTATTATTATTGTTATTATTATAACTGTTGTCGTCGTTGTCATCTGTCATCAGAGTGTCACTGTTGTTAGTGTTATCAAGAAACAGAAGAGAAAATCAGCTCTACTGACTAACCTAAACCCTTACCCAAGGAATTACAGAAATTGGAAAGACAATGTTCCATCATATGACTTTTTAACACTAAACAGCCATGAATTATTATTGGCAAACAATTATACTCAACAGTAACATCACCTCTGATATCACCTAGTCTTTCATCAGTAATGTATATGTACAAATCGGTGAAATGAATAAAAAAATTATAATTTCCTAAAAAACTTGACAGTAACTATGTAGGTTCCAACCTCTAGTTATCATGTCTTAGATACATGAGGTCTGCTTGGTGAAACATTTTGCTCATTGAAATGAGTATAAAGATTCCACTAACCATGTTTGCCTGTACACTGTTTTCCCTAACAAAGTTTTTTATACAACATACTTACTGGTAACTTGATCTTGATGACAGTTGTTGATTTTAGGTCTAACTTGTAGATCGAAGAACAGTCATGGACTACAAACCACTGGTTGTAAGTCGCTCTGGAAAACAGCGTTTGCTAAATGCTGTAAATGTAAATGTAAGTATAAATAAGACCTTCTTTACTGAAGGTGCTTCTGTGATCCACATGGACAGGTCGCTGTGGACAGGTGTCTTTTATACAGATAATGAGTTCAAACAGTTGCCATTAATACAGGTAACGAGTGGAGGACAGAA
>JAODUD010000107.1:24127864-24156086 GCA_026784285.1 Stomatorhinus walkeri
TATATAAAGCTGAGAAATAACCCAGGCTGTATGAGTTGTAACACCCCACTGAAAGTAGATTTTTGATTTTTAAATATGATCGATATAAATGATCTTGAATGGCCAGAGGTATGGACAGTACACTGAGTTTTGGAAGGGGCACCATTCATCAACACATTAATGTACCCTGCGACCATCTGCCGGCACTGTCATAGCAGCAGGTGTCAAATTACCAGGTGAACATTCAGGTGTCGGGTGTCATGCTTGATAGCCATGACATGAAGACACGCTGTGCGGCGCCTGATAAGAGGGCCACGCGGTTTGCCCGGCCGTGTAAAGCGCCTCCCTCCTCGCTCTGTGCCGTCCGCAGAGCTGATGGACACCGCGGCAGCCCCTTCTCAGCTCATCTTATGGTTGTTCATTAGAGCGCTGAGCCTGTACTACATCAGAATCCGCCCACCGGCGTGCCAAGGTGAGCTGCCGGGGCAGACAGCGGTTATGGAAGAGTGGCATGAGCCTCCACAGGAGTAACGAACACACTGACACACGCTCCCCTTTCCACACAGCCTCCAAAGACAACCTGGTCTGCGTATGCTCTGCCATTCCACAGCCCCACGTAAACTGCAAGAGAACGTGCAGCACCTGAATCACACGCTTCATTTGAAGACAGCAGGGTACTGCCTGATGAGGTTAGCAGGAGGTAGGGGAGATAACCAGGCAATCTTCTCATCAGCTGAATATGGGGGTGGAGTTCTTGTTTAGATTAATATTGTGTTATAGTGAAGTACTCATCCTGTTTGCTCAACTAGGCTGTGTGTGGCAGTTCATTTCCGTTGGTAAAAACACAAAACACTTCAATTTTCCCCAACTTATCGCTTCCTTAACATCAATATCCAATTTTGAACATTTTACATAAAACTGGCGATTGCGATTTTCACCAATTTCAAACCTATTTTTGTATGTATTGTCAACAACCTGTTTACAATACATACAAAATTACTAAGAATGAACAAAATCTGAAAAATAAATGACTCCAAGTTGAAAATTAATTTCTCTAAGTAAATTGTAATTGTAATTTTAAATGCTTATCACTGCCTACATACCCTGGGCAATGTTAGGAGGAATATGAAGCCTGTCCCAGTCAATATAAGACGGAAGGTAGAGGGACACCCTGGACGGGATGCCCGTCCATGACAGGCATATACCAGCACTCACACACATCCACACACACCGGGGGCAATTCAGAGATGCTGATTAACCAAACTGCATGGTCTTCGACTGAGCAGAATGCAGAACATCTCAGATGCAGCAAAAATAAAGAGACATAGACTCTGGGGGTTTGAGGTAACAGTACTATGCAGAAAGCCACCGTAATACCCACATGAAAGATTTCTACGTCACCAACTATGCTGTTAAGTGCTGGCATTGTTGCTTTTCCAACACAAATAATCAGGATTTTTAATAATGACAATAGCACATTATCCAGGAAACAGGCTGAAAATGTTACCTTCACCATTTCATGGCAATCCTTGCAGAACCTGCTTAACTCAGTACACACAAATAATTTTATTGAGCTAAGATTTACCAAGCATTTCATTACTTCTTAATATTGGTACTTTGCATTTTTTATCTATCATCCCTTGTGCTAGAGAAAAGAATGTGAGGAAATAAAACAATATAAAGGAAATAAAATAATTATACAATCTGCTTCATTGTGATACATCATTAATGACAGCATCTTTCCTCACACTAACTGTAAAATTAGTGTCTGTGTTTTATCCAGGTGGGGACTGTAAAAGCACTATATTAAGTAAAATTCAATATAACTAGATTGAGGCCCTAGTATCTTTACTACCTTCCATATCTTCCTGAAAGACTGTTTTACCCTTGAAGGAACCGGAATGCAAACAAAGAGGTTTTTAATTAAAGCTTTAGTTGTCCAGGGAAAACACAATCCACAAATCAGCATTTAATTACATGTTACGAGGATTTAACATCAGAGATATAACCCCAATGGATGCAAAACATTAGTGTGCTCAAATGAAAGTTTGCTTCTCAGGCTTCTGTAGCACATTTAATGGAATATCCATCATTACACCTAGTAAATTCACTGCCTGGTTAATCAGTGGAATTAATGTTAAGAAACCTCTAGTAACATCTCGTGTATTGGATTCCGAAGCTATGTTATGAAGACCTCAAACCCTGACATTAAAAAAACCTGATTAGTTGTGATCATCCATGTGCAGTATCGGAAGATATGGACTCACATCTGTACTTAAGTGATTAGATTAAAAACAAAGTCAATTAAACATAAAATGTCATTACCACAGGGGCTCTTAAAATACTTTTATGGAAGAATTAAAAATGCATGCACCGACATCATTTGGCATAATCAGCTGTCAATACAATGAAGACCCCTCATATTTCACCAGCCTGCATCATAAAAGAAATGCCACCTTTGGAAGCTTAAGTACAGGTGAACGGCACATCTAAAACATGACATTTATGTGATCACTGTGCGCAGATCATAGGCACTTATCAGAAATTAATCCTGTCGGTCTTAAGGCATTCATGCTCTTTTGTTAAAATGCCTCGCCTCAGCTACTTTTAAACTTTAAAAATCCAGGCCTGGGTGACAAAGTCCATCTGTTCCCTTGTCACAGAGAGACAGGTCTCAGTGGGCAGACAGTCAGCAGGAATGGCAGCATGGCCTTTTTTTAACTAAACCACATTCAGGTACAGCAAAATTTTAATCAGACTTCAAAATCGAGCTCACTGCCTGCTTCAAAAGAATATACTTAGAAGTGGAGCTGCAGCTTAGATACTCATGTCCTTTATTCTCAGACTAAAACAGACTTCCCATTGTACTGAAAAGGTATTTTTTCCTTGCTGCCTTTTTCATTTTTGTTTGAATTTTTCCAATTACCATTTTTTAAGACATGATGTGAATGCATTTCAGTCCTTATCTTACTGTAAACCTTAAAGAAGCATTGGGCATAGAATGCAACAAGCAAATGTCATTATTACAATATTGGTAATTTAGGACAACAGGTAGCTAAGACTCGTAAGTAAAAATGATTCTACTAGGGTGGAGGGGGGGGGGGGTGTGTGTGGTCCCCTAAGCAGAGGTTTAGCCGGAATACATGGTGTAGAATATCTAGCTTACCATGAGCAGCATCAATGATTTTGAGAAGTAAAACACAGATAATCCCGATCGCTGTTGTCTATACTTTTAACTTACAGGATAGAACCTGGGCCTGTTTATAGTCTGAATATAAAGCCAGTACACGCAGCTAGATTCATCAGCTCCATTTCCCCAATAAGGATATGCTTCCTTTTGACAGAACCATACTAATATGATTTCTAATATGCCTCTCTCTTAGCAGGGTCTGTATGACTTTACTCGCTATCGTGAGTAGGTAGCTTGTGTAAGCCAATATGATCCTTAGGCTGGAACCATGCTTTTTAAAGGGCATGTGGCCCATGAAAGAATGAACGGAGTCACACAATCAGCGCACAAGCAGTGCCTGCGCACGAAGTGCAAACGCTCATGTTCCTGACATGAATTAAGAAGTTGCATGCGATGCCACTGTAAGGTACAGCGTAATCGCAGGCTATTTTTTAGGTCCACCTTGCTAGTACCAGATGACCCCAGAAATACCTTAATTCTTCATGGCATAGATTCTAGAGGACCTTGAAACGTTCCTCAGACACTTCGCTCCTTGATGATGTGACATACACACTCCCTTTACCTGATTGCACATGCAATGTATTCTGACCAATTTAGTACATGACATTTAATTTATGTTTGTTTACATTGTAAATGTTTTAGTGGAACGATGGTCTAAAGGCACATGGAAGTGACTGGGTTTGAATAGTTTTACTGGAATAATATTATTTAATACTTTAAACCAGCCCTTAATTCTAGTCTATGCAAAGTAAATGAAAATGAATTTTCACCTGAAAATCTTGTTTATGACAGAAAATATGGTATTTGAGTATCCTCCATTTTTACCCAGAGGATAAATATAAATAAAACCTTTAAGCTGGTATTTTATTCTGTTGATTCAACGTTGCATTACAAGAACCTGATTAGGTATTTCATGGCTGCCTTCAGAGGTCATATTCTTGTCTTAATCTCAGTATTTCAGTCTGCTATTGAAAATATGAGTTTGAAATAAAACTATAACAAATCACACATTTATATAACACAAAAAGCCACGTTACTTTGCGATTTCTCGGTATTTACATTGCCTTGCTTTCATAAGCACAGTTGGCAAACTCCCATAAACATTCTGTTGAAGGGACCCACCCTACTTCCTACATATTTCCTTTCTTTCTTGTGAGTGAAGTGGCATTTCAAATCCACTCCAAGACTTCAGATCTCAGAGTACCACCCAACCTGTGCACCCTCCTCTCAAGAGTGAGAACATCACAGATCACACCGCAGGTATAAAGTGTACACTCCCAAGAGGAGAATTTCTGAGAGTTGAGGTTATGAGGTCAAACTGCATGCCTTTTTTCAGGTGGAAAAATACAATGAGAGGTTCAGTCACGCTGGGACATTATACACCAGAGTGCATGTAACTGTCAGAACTGCCATTCACGATAAAAACAATGGCTCCACAATTCTCTCAAATACACTGGGTATTCAAAAACAACAGTGACATTTAAATTCTTCCTGTCATTGTATGGGTGTTTTTATCTGACCGGAAACAACAATCATCAATATTCTTGTGAATTTTAACATCAATAGATATCCAGACTATATAAAAATTTGTTTATCACTCCACAGGTTAAAACGAAAATAATTAGCAAGAGCAATTATCCATAATGGCATATAAGTTTCTCTGTTTTGTTAAAAACAATGAAAGCCCCTGAAGGTCAGACCGAAAGTTCAACCAAAGCTGAGACCCAGCATCACACTGCAGTCAGCAAAGCTCTAGTCCGCACATCCATTACACACATGGACACTGAGGACACTCATCACGGCCCGTGCACTAGGCCCAGGCCTCACCCCTTCCATTTGGCATGGAAGTAGTACACTGAGGGAGAGACCCATAATGGCATTAATTGTCTGTTCCCGACAGTGAAAAAACATAGGGAGGGATAAAATGAAAAAGGTCAACACCACCCTCAAATCTCTGTCAAAGAAAGAAGGAAAAAAGCATACTTTCCTGAAGAGGAATTTCCAATGTATGCTATACGTTTCGTGTGGGCTCTTTATACAGTGCATGAACAGATGTTGTGCTGCTTACAAATAGGACAGAACACATACCTATAAATATACTTACACGTTAACTTATGTGTAGTTCAGTGCTGACTAATAAAAAGCAAAGCTTTTCTTCAAAGTTGCAAAATATATTACATTTGGAGGTTTAAATTTCATCAGCAGTGTAATCAGTTCCATTTCCTGCCAATTCCTGTCTGCGCCTGTGCATTGCTATTGAGTGGAGAGTGAATTTTAGAAAGCCTGACTATTTTCTTTTATACTCTCCAACATGGAAGAGGCACTGAAGGCAGCCAGTGCCTTTAATCATCATTTCGGAGCTGGCAGCAAAGATTCCACCAGCGTATGTGTTTGGAGGTAGGTGTCCCGGGCTTTAGTTAAGTAGCACAGCCCAGTTATATATGTTTATGCGTGAACAGCCTCATTTGTTGACAATAATCACAGAAATTATAATTGTATAACAACTAAGCAGCTGACTCAAATTGAATTTAATATCACACGCAGTACTAGATATGAAGTTTTATTCTGGCTTTGATTTATTAAAGATGTCCACCCATCCATTTATCCAGAACTGATAATTAACTACCAAAATGACATTTGTTTAACATGCCTACATAAAAGGTGACTGTGTTACTCCTTATTTTAGAAACCGTACTGTACTTTGCAATGGTGCACATGTAACATGTCCTGTATGAGTCTGTAAGCTTGATGAATAGAGTTTGACCAAAAAAACAATGAAAAAAATGTATAGTTTGGATGTTCTGTTGTGCTAAGTAACAATGCCTGTTTTGTGTTCTCCCTACACGAGAGGCCGAGCTTCTGTTCCCTAACTCCTAATTGCATCCATAATGTCTAAAACTTTTCCTAATGTTGAAGTTTTGCTGGGTGGGAAACCCAGGCAGGGAGAGAGACTTCAAAGAAGCAGGTATCATTATTGGGAGGAGGCAAACAAAATAAAGATGGGAGGAAGTGCGAGACACTGCTCACCTTTCTACAGCTCTGATGACGCAATGAGTGCAATCAGGTCCAGCTAGATTTCATTAACAGTGAAAAAAGATATCCGAATATTGCAAGAATATAAATATATAAATGCAGCAATCAACATGAGAAGGAACAGGCTATTTTAGAATTTTTGGAAAAGCTTCAACCAGCGTAAAATGCAAATCCTGTGCTGATAACCCATTAGGAATCACATTAATTCCCATTTACCAATATTAGGATCATTAGTACCATCAAAGGAACAGTGAGACAGATCTGAGATGAGATATGAATAGTTTATTGGTAATCTGATAAGTGACTTTTTTTCTTTTTTTTTTGCAAATGTGATCATTACACTTTCATCTGTCGTATTTCCCAACGTGACTATGAGGGAAGCGAGACTGCAAGGCTGCAGGAAAGCTAAGGAACACAACGCTGCAGCAACCATAGGGTCATGCCACAAGTGTTTATACAAGGAAGGATTTTGCATTATGCACTATATATGTCCTTCACATGGTCATTGATGGTTATAATCAGTACATATCAAGCCATATAAATATAGAAACTTAAAATTGTAAGCATCACATAGCTACAGTGGATATTATTGTTTCCTGAAACCTCAAAGATTGTAGTGTGAAACTGCCGCAGCTCAGGTTTTGCAGGATTTGCATGTTCTCGTGTTTCAGGTGTTAGGTAACGGTTTTATTTTTCATGATCTGAACATCCAGATATGTGACTAGATGCTGCTGGAATGACAATGATGAATTTATCAACCGAATGAATCGCCATGGAAGGAAATACTATATGACTTTTAAAGTTACGCAGATTTTTAAGGTTTCTTTCTTTCTCTGTAGTATTAAGTTCTGTGATTTTTGCATGCTATCAGAGCATGGATTTTACATGTAACAGTAACAGCCAATGAGGAAGCCAGCAAGTAATAGGGGCCACAATTTGTATTTGTCCAAACTAAAACACCATCAGCAGGTACAATAAAAGACACATAAGAATAATTGTTTGATGAGGTATCTAGGAAACAGTAAAAGTAATGTAAATGATGTGCTTAGAAATATATGATTATTTCAAAACAGAAATCAAGTTTTAAAAGTTTTAAAATACAGATGTAGTGGTAGTGTAAGAATGATAATTTGAATAAGGATAAGATGCATAACATTGGAGCATACTGACAAAAAAAATTAAATTAATCAATATACGAAATGGAATGAGCATGACAGAAGACAGTTTTATATCAAGACGACTCGATTGCATGGTGTGGGAGAATCCAGCCAAAAAGAAAACAAAGGATATTCAGTTCATGAATATTCAATACTTGGGTCTTTTAGTGAAGCAAAAGCAAGCTCAGTTGGATGACTGGACAGGAAAAAAAACCCTTGCAGCTGACAGCAAACTTCAGAGAGGCCAAAAGAATAGGAGGGGTGAACAGTAATGAAGTACATTTACTTGAGTACTGTACTTAAGCACATTTTTCAAGCTTCTGTACTTTACTTGAGTATCAGATTTTCTGGAAACTTGTCACTTGTGATGCCACTAGATCTGAAAGACAAATGTACTTTTGACTCCACTATATTTCTAGGAAGGTTCTCATTATTTATTATTCTGAAGCGTAGCTCTAAAGTTAGTGGATTTTTTTTCTTTTCTAAAATGCGTTCGGCCATATTATGTTTGTCACAGGAGACCAACAAATCAGGGCACACAGCTCCTATGCTGTCAGTCAAGTTGCTGTTGGGCAGTTCTAGAGGTGTGTTACTAGGTTGGTTGTTTTATTTATTTTGTATTTTCCAAGGAAGTTGCATCGACAGCCATTCCACTATCTGTCTGATGCACATGAAAAAGGTCAACATTCATATCTTTATGGGGATCATCCATTCATTTCTATGGGAAAAACCCTAATCCCAACTATGACAACCTTAACCCGTACCCAGCCGTAACCAGTCAGAACACTACCATTCTGTTTTGTGTGGGTGGGGTGGAGAGGTATTATATTTAAAAAAAATGATTTCTATTCGATTCAGTTGTGTTTCTATAGCTGTTGTATCATATTCCACAAGATTTTTATTCTACAGGTTCTACTAGCAAGTGCATTCAGCAGGGTGTTTAAGAGTCATGAGGTTTTGTTACAAATGCATTGTGGCAACAATACGACAATAGCATTGACAATAAAAAGAGAATGAACTTCTTAATACTTTAGTATTTTTAAAATCAAGAGGTACTTTAACTCGAGTAAAAATTTGACTGAATGACTTTCACTTCGACACAAGTAATGGAGTTGTGTACTTTGTTTATCTCTGAAGACCAGAAAAGCAAAACTTGGATGGTCCTGTCTAAGAACAAATATAAAATTGAATTTATGATTTACTGAGGTCAATAGAGATATCATGGCACAATGCAGGATGTAACTCTCTAAGGCTGGTTTTCATGACATTTTTGTGTGTTCATGCAATATTCCGCTAGTTTAAATATATAAACAAGGTCTATGCCTCAGATTTAATACTTGGTAGACACTCATGAAAATAAAGCTGTCAGAAACAAACAGGCAAGTAAGTTTAACAGCTGTCATTTTTACATGCTGGTGCCTAAATTACCACTAACTGTACACACTGACAGGAAAGGCCAAAGTGACAGTGCTGTGGAAACAGTCAAGCCGAAGTCGTTGAATATTTTAGCAATTAATAGTTTTACTAGCAGAAAACATGCTTAGATTTTTTTATGAAATAGTTTTACATCTTTTTCTCTATGCAACAAATAATTGGATAAATTAAAAAGTATATATTCCTTAAAAAATCCATTACTCCACATTATTACAGAACAGGATTAGGGCCACCATGAAAATATTATTCGAATTCGGACTTTTTTTCTCAGAATTCTGACTTTAATCTCAGAGTTCTGACTTTTTTTTCTAAATTCAGAATTCTGCGATTAAAGTCAGAATTCACATAGTATTTTCATGATGGCCCTAATCCTCTTACATACCATTTTTGAACTTTGAATTAATGACAATGTGAGAAATGTAGCTCATGAACCAACCTAAGGATTTCATTTGTATTCTGCCTTGTATTCAAGTTAAGGTGAATGACATAAGTCAAAAAAGCAAAATGCTAAGAACCACATGTGATAAGCCATTTGTTAGACAAGCATCAGTGCAGTTAAGTTAAATAGATTAATTAGTAACCAGATAACTTACAGGAATAAATTAACAAAATGAACCCTGTAAAATTTGTTTGACATAATAATGCTTTAATAATCATCATCAATCAAACTTGTGGTATCCAGGAAATCGGTCCCTACAAGAGGAAAATCAATTTTACATCAATTTGAGAATCAAAAAACTGAAAATGCCAGAAGTCTCGTATTTTGTTTGGTTATTTAGGGTTAAGGTTTGGGCTTGGTAGGGGTTAAGATTGTCATAGTTGGGATTATGGATATGTCCTTAGAAATGACTGGAGGGTCTCCGGAAAGATATAGATACCTAACCTGTGTGTGTGTTAGAGAGTTAGAGAGTTATGAGAAAACAAGAAAGAGTATTTTGTTTGAGTCAAAGACAGGCCAACATACTGGTTGATATGTTTACATGGAAATGTTTACTGTTCATTATTGTTCTTCACGTAATACTACACTATGGTAGCTGCATATTAAAACAAAGATACAGAGGCAATGGCATAGGCATTTTACTTAATGCTGCCCTTAGCTTCAGGGTAATTTAAATAAATGACATGCTTATTTTGAGTGCTTTTTTTTCATTATGCATATTATAGGAGATAATCATGCTGTAAATATAGGACAAGGACAATCACAAGCAGTCAACCTGAAAGCTCCTTCTGTGTCCTATCTTAGATCCAAGTTCAGCTGAACAAGTTTAAAGTTGGGCTGTAATCTGTGATCCAGTCCGACAAATGAGTTGCTCAGTGAAGAGCAGAATGCCTGTGTCTGAACCTAGTGACATCTGAAATTAATGTTTAACCCTGGAGGGCCGGAGCCCAGTGTAGCTTAGTTCTTTCCCTGTTCCGCCACAAATGATTCAGCTCAAGAGCTGTGCAGTAATTAGCACAAGGAGTTGAATCAGGTGTGTTAAATGAGGGTGAAACAAAAACTGGAGGGGGGTGCTATCAAAGGTGGAGACCAGTTGTAAAAGAATTGTGTCCCGGGTAAGGGGATGTGTTCCATCTGTTTTTCCTCCTCTTTCATTTCAGCTTCCAGAACACAGGGGTTGACTTCTTATGCAATCAGCGTTTTCCAGTTTTTGATTTCCTCTAAAAGATTTGCTGACATAATACCTCTTACCATACATTACTGTTATGTACAATGTATACTTTGAAATTAAAAATCCCCTTAGCATATGAAGCGTATGAAATGTGAAGGTTTTCTCAATCAGTAGACAGTAAAAAGCATCAGTGCTTCATCAATCAGATCCCTTAGGAAAGCTGAGGCTATTTCTGAAAAACACTGACTGCTCGGGAAAATGTGATTCCAATTATCTTGCTTAGAAGCATATTAATATTAATCAGTCTGATTTTCTGGCCTACAGACAGTTGTTTAAATACACTAGCAGCTAAAACAGGGAAATTCTCACTGATCACCAGCTTCATGATAATTATTTAGCTAAGACCGTTGTCCTGCCTTGTTAACTGCTACATGGCACTGAACAAAAAAATAAAGAACATTGGTCTGAAATATGATCCTCTCAGCTCAGATTCTGTGAATTGTAACATTTCTGTACTTGGCTTTCAAAGAAACTCATTCAATCTTATGCAATATTTAAAGCTTCATGCAATTAATTTCCTCCCACAATCAGAAGCCACAGACTCTGCCTGATGCACATTTCAAATTAAAATGAGGAGACATTTCACTTGTCAAATGTGACCACCTTTAACGGGAAATGCGCAATACTGAAATTCAGTTTTGCTATTGTTTAGTAGTTTAAGTAAGTAGATGGCGGACATTAAAGGAAGAGCGGCAGGTAATAAGAGAGATTAGCATTCCATTTTCACATCGGCCAAGTCACAAATCAAAATACACAAGCTGGCATCAATTTTAATAGAACTTTGAGAAAGTCATACTCAATAATGACTTTAGTTTACGTAATTTCTATGTATGTTTGCACCTGTAACCTCATTATACAATGACAAATGCCTTTCAGGAAAGGCCTTTTCACTAACACTCTTTCGTCAGCTTTGTTTGAACCATATTTCAATCAAATTTTAATTGCTTAAAATATTAAAATGGAGTTTTTACAGCTTCTTTTGCCAGGTTAAATCAAGGTTATATTTTGTGAATACAGCTTAATGATGCAACATCAAACACTGAAAACACAAAACAGAATGTTTATTGATTGAACAGACTACTAAAAACAATAATTTGTCTTTCTTTTATTCATGGAACAAAGTAGATCAGAGATCAGATAAAGGATGCTTGAGATTATTTGCCAAATGAAGGATGCTCCACATACTTTCAAGCAACACTGTATGAGCTTGGTTGTATTTAAATGTTGGTTTCAGGGTGAGCCTCTACTCCCTGCATCTTGGTGCACAACCCCCTCTAATTAAGTGTCCGTAATCCAAGCTTCCATTCAAGCAGCACAGACAAGTGTTTAAAGAATTTCAAGTTCTCATTACTGTTACTTTACTCATTTATAAAGCTAAAACTTTTATGAGGCGTAATGGGTTAAGCTGGAAACTGAGCTACGTGGGTCACCATGAATAGGGATATTTTAACTATAAATAATATAATAAGAAGAGGAACTTAGGCCGGTCAATCCTATAAGTGGCATGGACGACCGCCTAGAGCGCCAACTTCTGAGGGGGCACCAACCTACCAGCCAATTTCGTGGGGCAGGGGGCGCCAGCAGTGATGTGAGAGTAGGTACGTGAATGAGAGAAAGTCAGAGAAATCAGGTAAAAGTGATGCTACAGAAAATGAGAGCAGAAAAAAACAGCAATTCAGGCATCTGAGAGAGTGAAGGTAGAAATTAAAGTTGACTGTCAGATTTTTAAGAAGGGGACAGTGAGGTTTGGTATGCTAGTCATACCAGCTAGAACCTTTGACGCACAATGGCTCGAAGACGCCCATCAAGTGGACAAGACACAGCTCTTCTTGGAGCCCAAATGCCACATCCATAATCCGCTTGCCATTTCAGATCAAACTTGAGTGCGTAGCGGGTGAAGCCTCCTCAGATCCCTGACAGCTCCCTCTCAGTCCTGCCTTCAACAAGCTTTTTGCTTCATGGGGTTATAAATCATAAGGTCTGGAAATAATGTTTCTGTCACTTTCTAGTTTCACCCTTGAATAAATTGATTATAATATGAGCTCTTCTAACCTTAACATTCTGTCTCACTGCACTTTGAAGCTTCACCTCCATTTATAATATACTTGAGCCTATTTAAGCTTGGTATGACTTATTTCAAGAATGAAGTACCTGGGTGTCTTTAAAATGGCTACTGTTCATTGGCTTATGTAGTAATCAAAATGAATTAGAAATTAGCAAGAACTGTATCAGTATTTATACTCCTTCTTTCTTTTTGCTTCTGTCTCTGATATATATGATTAATATCTGGTATCATACATGGCACAGACCTCTTGTCCACAAACTCATGAACAAACACCCTTCCTCACCCCTACGGTGATTCCACGAGAGAAAATATGAAATAGATTTTAAATGAAGGCTTTATTCCCATCACAGATGTGATGTTGTCACAGTCATGCTAACATGTGTTTTCACTTAGAGAGCCCACTGCGGCAGCAGCAGCAGCAGCCTAGAGGATGGCTTCAAGGTAACATCCACAGCACACTCGTCTTTCCTTCTCCCAAACCGAAAAAAAAAAAAAAATCTTTTTATTGACCAAGAAAAGGTTAAAAAATGCAAAACCTTTTTAAACAGTCGACAGAGTGAAAGGCATGCCATTATGCCTTGTCAGAGCTTTCAAAACATCCCTGAAACAGACTGGAACAAGCAAGTCATCAGCAATCAAAGACTTTCTCTTTTTTCTTCCCTTTTCCCCTCCATAATTAATTTTTCAGCTTGGCAAGATGACAGACAGCAGCTGACAGAGCAGTCCCAAAGCAGACCCCCCCCCCTCCTGGCAGAAAAGTGAAAGACTCCAAGAGGACAACACACAGGTCTCCCTCCCCAACTCAGAACAAAGTGCCTTGTTTGTCCTTTCTGAATAAAAAGGCAGTTAAGAACCGAAACATTCATTAAAAGCCAGATATATTTATAAATGCTGAGCGTCTCATAAGCAGAGTCACAGAAACACACAGAAATCCTGACAGGTTATCCTCTTCCAGTCAGTTCTATACAATTAGCACTATGTAGCTGCTTAAACCCAAGAGCAAATTTTAGCAATGAAATACCTAAGGTCATGACCAACTTCAAACAGAAGTAAGCTCCATATTTTTTTCAGATATGGTGACCAGCAGGTTCAGCACTGGGATCTCTGGTGTTAATGGGACTTTCATCTCACATGGTATGAAAAATTAGCATGAAATGACAATATACATAAAACATTGCTCACAGCAAAGTGTTTAGCATGTAAGATTATGAAGAATCCATTTTCTCTAAACCATATACCTTCACATGCACATAGGGGATTGAGTTCATTCTCACTCTCTCACACATGCTGAGAGACCTAAAGTCTATCTATGAATGACTCACACATTCTGCCATGACCTCTCCATCTTCTGCCCTTCTCAGACACGTTATAGAAAGGCTCAAACAAACAAACTTTTAACAGAGTTCATACACAGTCCAGGATTTCCTATTGTATAAGATATGATGCAAGAATACTAATGTCATTTGGGTCAAATATTCAATCTGAAGATCTCTGAGCAATAAGACAAGCGTCTGCTTGGTATAACAGCTGTGTGAGTTCAAAGGCTGCCTCCTTTATTACATCTAGCTTCCAATGAGCTAGTATCAAAAAATGGGATCCAGCACAAAATTAGAGGAGTATTCCAATAATAATAATAATAAAAATGCATTTCAAAATTACACATTTCATTTTAAACAGGTCACGACACCACTTTTTCTGAAACTGACAACAAAAAAATTCAAATACATATTTTAGGCAGGGCTGTCATTATGCCTATTTTAGGGGGGCCTTAGCCCCCTCAAATAAACATTTATTTATTGGTTTAAATCATGAATGGCTTTTTATATTCTATATGCTTGCTGTCACCCCCTCCAAGCCGCTGATTTTAAGTAATTTTATGTAGTCACCATAATACTGAAGACATTTCTGTTCAAAAAGAACAGCCTCGTCCCATGAGCACTAATTATTGAGTAAGAATTCCCAGCCTGAATGAGCGTATTTACAAAAAACCATACATATGTGATACAGCTAATAAACAACCAGCAAGCTCTTTAGACGAGGAGAACTGAGAAGCAAGCGTTCACTCCTGGAATGAAGGAATTAATCTGTGGGATAAACACTGCTGCTCATCCAGCCAACAGGACCCTGACAGCAGCATGGTGGCCCTGTCATTTCTGCTTTGTTCCACGGGAAAGGATGCAGGAGAAAAACACTGTTTGGCAGGTTCCACCAAACAAAAAGCTGGCCAAGTTAGATACCACACAAGATGAAGATGCCAGTTCAAGCCCTATTTTCTCCTCTAACGCACCCTGCTTTTCTAAGTAGTTAAAACAGAGAGACAAATTGATTTGAATTTTACGTATCTTAATCAATGGCTTAATTGATTACTCAATTGGCAGCTGGGCAGCCCACTAGACACCTAAGCCAATGAACACATCCCAAATTTAAGCAGCACAAACCATTTTGTAAAGATTTCTGATAAAACTTCATCCACGTTCATTTTTTCCTGGCAGCACATTTGCAAAAAGTAGCAAATAAGATATTCGCATATTTGAGGATAGTAAACTCACCACAAAGAATAATGTCTCTTGGATGTCTAACCTCTGATTAACTCCAGTTTGCCTAAGAAGGTATTACAGAGGACAATTGGGTGTAATAAACAGAATAAGTTCACAAAGCTGAAGAACTTGTAATGAAAAATCTTCTCCTACTTTCCTTCAAAAGTGTTGCAGATATGGAAGATTCATTATTATCAAGGACACCCTGGTGACTCACTGGGTTTGGCCCATACACCTCTAGGATTTGTCTTTGATTATTTCCACAGTTTTCTGTGAGGGATTTGCATATTCTCATTGTCTTTGCATGCATTTCTTGTGATAGATTGGCATTCAGTCCAGGTTTTCTCCCAGCCTCAGCTTCCTGATACAGCTTTCTGTTGAACATATGGTTTGGGTAAATGCATGTATGTAGCTTCAGTTGTCGCAGTATTTTTAAGACACACCAAAGTGAGGACCATGAAAACTGTATAATCCCTGATATCCCCATAGCCTAATTTAGACAGGAGTCAATATTCTGATTATTTTGTGGTGTTGTTCACACATCACATCAAGTTGGAGTCAAGCGGCTTGAGTGCCGGAGTTTGTATCATTACAAGAGGACCTGGCTGCACAAATTCTAGAATTATTCAGTGTGTGCATAACACCTTAATACTTAAACACCATATGCTGAATTCCAAGGGACAAATTTGCTTGGTTGCTAATTACACTGATGAGCAACAATGACAAGCTGCCGATATGTTTGATTTAGATGCTGAACTGTAAGGCATCCAGGGAGTTTCCTTTGGTAGCGCTTTGGGAGAAAGTGCGTGCAGAACTTGTCCTTACGTCAGAGGACCTGTCACAGTGCTCTCTGATCGTCATCTCAGCAACTCCATTTACAGATAGTTCCCCTCTCAAAACAAAGTTAAGTCATAAATATTTGACACAAGCTATGATTATTGCTGCAACTGAGGAGATTTTGTGTCTCCTCGATGAAAGGTTGTATGCCTGTCAAGACCGCAAGTCAAGTCATTCTGAAGTCATTTAAGGGATCGTTTATCGCCCCCCTTGTCATACAGTATTAGAGTGAATAACACAAATGACCTACCTAATGGGCACATTCAAAAATCCATTATTATGTGTACAGACACATGTACATGTATTACCATGTATTTCAGGAGAAGACTGTAGACAATAATAAGCAAAAATTACGTCCTAATAAAGCAATTAAATTTTTTTTTAATTTGTGGCAGTGCAGAAGGATAGATCAAACAACATTGAGAAGGGAAAGGTAATAATTATTCTTTTTGTTTAAGCAGTAACTCAGACAGTCAAAGTCACACTACACCAACTGATGAGGGGAAGCTTTCAGCATCATAACATTCATATTAATATAACAATGCAATGGGAAATCTAAGGTAAATTGCATGTGCATACAGGGTTTTATGTTTAAAAATAATACTTAATCCTACCACTTTGTAATTAAACTGCAACTCATTTTAAAGCTTTTTTTTCCTCCAGGAAACTGCTGAATTATCCATAAAGCCAATCGTTTAGGGTATAGCAGCACTGCCTTTTCCCAGATTTTGCCCCGTGAGGTGCGAGTCCCACTCTGCCACCTGTCAGCCCAGCGTAGCCTCACCTTCCGCACACACACCGCGCTTGTACACGCCAAGCTCCATGGTTTTCCCATGAGGCTCCTGGTTTCCTTTGCTCCACGGCCGTGAAATTAGTTTCTCACGGTTTGTGAGTTCAATAAAAACACAGACATTTGTGTCTCCACGTCTCGCACGGGAATTCCCTTAGATTACAGGTTTAAAATATGTCATGCAGCCCTGTGGTTGACAGATTTTTCTCAAAATTTCATATTTGTCAAAAATTTCAGCGGTTGATCTCACGGATAAGTGTTTGATTTGGACACATATGAAAGCTGCATTATACATTTTAATTTAATAGCATATAGCTTTTTACCCATTAATACAACTGAATATTATTTACTGGAGCAATCCAGGTTAAGTACCCTTCTCAAGAGTACAACAGCAGACAGGACCCATCTTAGGGTGTCATGTAAACGTCCTTAAACACAATACGTCGAAATTGCTATTTACCTGTTATTAGTGTAATTAATTTTACTGGCAAAGAGACATCTTTATTAAGGATTGCTGAAGTATTTACTTATTGCAATGCTGCTTACTTTAAAATATGAGTATCTAATGCTAACGTGTTTAGTTTACAAATGACTGTAGGGACTTTAGGGAACAAAATCTGGATTTTTTGATGAATTATTTTAAGCGTGACGCTAACTCCCTTAGCAGTGAAACAGTGGCTAATCAGTCAGTGCAGACATGCTGCTTATCGCCTTGGCTTTGTTTATTGTGCATTTCTATTGTTTCTACTGTTACCTCATTCTACTGCCAAACTTTAAGTTTCCTTGCTGTGTAAGACATCCAAGAAGACCTTTTATCATGTTACCTTGGAAATAAACCCAAGAAAGACATTGTAGGAATGATCATGGCCGAACATCTCAAATCAATGGCTAAATTACGAAAGGCCTACGTCTGTGTTAACAAATCTGAAGCAGACCGTGAGTAACGTGAGCGTGAGTAACAGCTCCTAGGTTCTGCGTTAACGGAGCATGGTGCAATTCACACGTGAAAAGGTCACTGGTATGTGAGTATGTCAGCGATGCAGGTTTGGCTTAATGAATATGCAGATATCAGTGTTTGCATGAAAGCTTTGAAGGAACACAATATAGTGATAAATGTACAGGATGTACCACGCGAGTTAAGAAAGGTGGTAACCTATTAGATTGCAAGAGGGATGGATGTTTATTTAAGAAAAAATATATTGTAGTGAAAGTACAAAACATTTGATACATTTGCCATATACTGTACATCAGCAGCTTTTATGTATGCAGGCGTGTGTGTGGATTATGTTTATATTATATGATAGGACCAAATATTTCCCACAATGTAATGAAAACCTGTTATTTTCAGGTCCCCACAAAGATCTGTGAATGCTATCAAAAACTAAAAATGCTAACTAAAAAAAGAGTTGTATTTTGTTTTGTTACTTATGGTTAAGGTTAAGGCTGGGTAGGGGTTATAGTCAAAAAGGTTAATTGTGTGTATGTGTATACACGATGTTAAAAGAGGAGAGTGAAATAAGTTGTATTAAATAAATCATTGTCTCTGTCGTGATTAAGATGAACATGTAATCAATTGCCTTTAATCCTTTATGTATTTCGTTAAACTCACAAAGCAAGTTTAGAGGGATTTGAGCAGACTTAGAAATGTAAGGCATCCAGCTGCAAAGCATTTCTAAGTTTTCTCAACTTCAATCACCCTGCAGTTGTGCAAACCTGCTTTTCTTCTTTGGGTTATAATAGTTCACCCAACTTATCATTACAATCTCAGCAAGTTCACACTCACAATTTCATTGTGCTTGCAAAGTGAAGCTGAGGAAAGTTAAAGCGCTGCCCTGTGACAACTTAGGAACTCACTGTGTAGCTCAGGAAATTAAGTCAGCGCAGCTACATGGGCACGAAGCTCGGAAAACGTAAAAATGCTTCGCAGCAGGTTACCTTAAATTTTTTAGTTTTACCAACTTTTTTCTTTTTACAGTTTGTTACCATCTAGTATGGCCATAGATTTCTTGAACTTGACCACTAGCACATCATCTTTGGCTAATCGATGTCGCATTAAGTCATTTGACAACTTGGGTAAATTAGTTAGATGAGCTGGTGGTAACATTTCAGAAACACATGGAATGGCTAGGGTGACCCTGTGGACGGATTTGAGAACCAAAACTGTGTTCTTCTAGCATCCAACAAGACTTTGTGTGAAAACAGAAGACATTCTTGTTAATTTGTATTGCATTACTGTCCATTTGCATAGGTTCTGATATTAAATTATATTTTTCCTAAGCAAATACACCCCCCAGATACAGCACAGATAGACAAGCTTCGCATAATTTTCTTTGGTTGCCACAGACTGAAGAAGTGCTAGGACACAGAACTGTTTGTATATGTATAAATATGTATATTATATACAACTGTGTGTATGTATAAATATGTATATTATATGCAGACTGAAGTATTGTCCCAGATTTCTGGAGACTATATGTTTGTTGAAATATATAGTTTAGGTCATAAAATAAACTATTGTGGTGTCTGACCCTCAACAATGCTCACTGTATAAGAGCATTAATTATGAACTATGAACCATGAAAATGGATTATTAGGACACGGTGCCCACAAAACATCAGGAGTCCGTAGTCTAGCTACCACAACCCAGGTACAGTATACTTGGAAAAATCCATATGTTAACTCAGTCATGGGGGGGGCGGGGATATGGCCAGATATCATACCATGATACTTTTGGAGAGAATCATGATATACATCATGATTTTATTTGTGCTTGTTTACAAATCAACCAAACTGCAATGTATGCAGTAATGCCAATTTACCATTTAACCACTTAAACAACAATTGTGGTTTTATAATCAGAGATTGACATATTATGTGCGCATGTATGCATTACACATGTGCTTACTCATGTACTTCATGTGTGTACTTCAGTCACTGTATAATAGTTAAAATCCCTGCCAATTTCTTGTGGTAAGAGCACAAATGCATGAAATCAGCATGCATATTGCTTTTTCACTGAGATGTGCATTTGAAATTGCTTTGTTCCACATTGTTTATTTTGTACTGTTGCAGCCTCTGAACATGCAGGCACGTGATAGGTGCTTGCCAGTTGGTTCTCTCGTTATAATAATGTTATTCTGCATACGGAAGTGATTTACGTGCTTATTTAAATAAGTCGCGGGAAAGTGAGAGCCGATTAAAGGCGGTTGGTCGAGAAGCATGCGGAGATGCCTGTTAATGCCAGGTGTGAACAGCGCTTTGGATGCATTTAGTTACCTTTAGCAACCATCCTGCCCACGCCATGTCTGCTTCGTGTGCATTTTGTTGCTGCCAATATGGCTGGTCTCCATAAATCAGCCTCATAGTGAAAATGAACTGAGCTACAGGTCACATCTGACCAGAACCAGTTTTATTTCACGAGGGAAAAAATGAATGTCAACAGAGTGAAAAAATAAAGCCTGTATTTGCCATCACTAGTGCATTTCATACAATTGGTATCTAATAACGTGCTGCAGTGACTTGTTTATGTAATGAAGGTTTGAGCATGCAGCTTAAATGGAAGTATGTACCTAAGTAAATCATAGCCTTGCTCTGAACTATATCACAGGTCTGGGCGCTCACCAACACGACTGGATGTAGGTGCGGCTTTATGAATTTATACAAATCTCTCTATTTTTCATTGTGATTACTTGTATATTCTTTTCAATAAAACATTTCCCCTGACTCCCTCTCTGAGGTTGAACAGTTACAGGATGGATTGAGTGAAAAATCCTCCATAAATCAGGCTCCTCTCTGCCATGCAGACAGGCTTCCTGGGCCTGTCCATAGCCAGCCTGACACTTCTATTTCTCATCATATTCAGCCAGACAGATTTAGGGCCTGTGGCTGGTATAAAGGAAAGCATGTAAATTTCAACATTTGGTAAAGATGGTGGGGAGATTAATTATTCATTTAAATCTACTGAATCTGGGAAGTGCATATAATATACAGTGATTCTGCTTGAGCCCCCCCCCCACCCTAACACACACTTGGCTGTAAAACATACCAGACGTTTCACACTGAATCACACCAAACCGAATATAACTCGTATGCAAATACGCACCAATGCAAGTGCATAAAAGTATCAGCTTATGTCTGGCCTTATGTTTAAGGTTGTAACTGAGGTTATGGTAACATTTAAAATGAGCATTACAGTAAATAAGGCACACATTTTATATGGGCACTGATACATCACACGTCCGGGGTTCAGGGTTCGAATCCTACTCCTGTTCTGTGCGTGGAGTTTGCATGCTCTCCCTTGTCACACAGGTTTCCTTTCAAATACATGCGGGTGACTGGCACCTGTCTTGCCCGCGGTATATTTCTCCGGGTGTATGAGTGCTGTGATGGCCAGCCTGCCATTGTATCTCAAGTGCCTTGGGGTGCCTGAAATAGGCTCCCCTCATGATCCTCTCCAGAAGAAGCAACCTTGTTGAGTTGAATGTGTGAATATACAGTGATTTAATATTACTTTCATGATAAAATCCTGTGATACAACATCTTGACTCCAAATACGCTTAATATTTCTGGACAAAAAGAAAGGTATAATATATTGGGAGACAGAAGGAAGAAACTTGTCAAATACGGGTTAGAGAACCTGTGATAGGTGTGACAAATCAATTCTGAAGCCTGAAAAATTGATAATTGTACATATAAATTGCCTATGCATAAATAAACCAAAAATAAAGGTGTCACACCTGTGTTAGGGATGTCCTAGAGTCTCATCACAATCAGGTAAGAATAACTCAATTCCTTTGATTTTTGCTGTCCAGAGAACCTGCTAGGCAGCAGACCCCAGCAGCCCTTCTGGATGAATTAGTCCAAACCTCAATGGAATGAAAATGAGAGTGAGGTCATCTTAGGGCACAGCTCTGTGAAAACACTCTTTTTCCAAGATTCAAAACTCACATGAGTTATGAACCTGCTAAGCCAAGCTACAAGAAATTATTTATGCGACTCCGAGCGTGGTCTTAGACTAGAGATCATTAGGCTAAAATGAATAAAACACCAAGGGTGGATGCAGGGTACTGTAAGTACAATCAAGCAAGTGTGGGTTGAAGACACACTCCCTACATTTGAATTTTGTTAACCAAGCCAGCACTAGTGTAACTGTTATGTAATTCCACCATCACATAAGTTGAGAGGAGGAAGAAAATAAAACTCTGGCTGTAAATAAGTGAAAGTCCGATGACCTGGAGGTTGCAGAGATATTGATGACATGAGTGGTCAGATTAAGCCTTACGGAGCGATCCCTCAAGCAGCTGAGATGGCAAAAATGAGGCTGAACAGACAGGGGGCATGGGAACATTAAAGAAGGTTAAATGTCATGCATTATTGCTGTTCCAAATGCCATGGGCCCATTGGAGAGGACATGTAGAGGACATCAATGCTGGGTAATTGTTCAGCACCCACAGATATCCCAAGCAACGGCACCTGCTCCCAGTCAGCCAATCATCTGCAGGAATGAAAGGATTAACAAAAAAAGAGCAAAAGGGTGATGTTGTAGATAGGATTAAAAGGTTGGAGAAGCATCTGTTTCTCCTGATATTTGCTTTTTTTAAGGAAGTGCAATTATTGAGTCAATTGACAGAGGCTGACCCTGATAAAATTCTGCCGTAGTGAACCTCAAAGTCCTTATTAAAACTTCTTCTATCTATATGGTAATTATTTGGGTAAATTTATTAAGTTTTATTCAAATTCAAGAGTTTTTCTACCTTCTAATGGTTAAATAAACCAGTGTTTCCACCGGTAGTATTTTGCTGCGGTGACCCATCACGCCAAAAAAAACATACGGTGTGTATGGAAGTTTTTTGGATAACCTTTAGGTCAGCTGTTCAAACCCAGGTGTAAGAACTATTCAGCCTATCAGTCCCCTAATTTGTAATGAGATGCAACGAAAACCCACAAACACAATGGGCCCTTTCTGGATATGATTGCCCATGTGCGTATTACGGAGTTCAGTTGGTTTACTGATGTTTAATATGTTGTCATTTAGCTGACGGTATTATAATGCTCTAATGATGAAAATAAAATCTTACTTAAGTATTTTCCAAGGAAAAGAGAAACAAACTAGGTAGGTAAACAGAGCAGGCATGTAGTTGGGGGGGGGGGCACGGCGACGACACATCTCCCCCCTCGTTCTTATACTCCATTCACTCACACACACATACACACAGACACACAGACACAGAAACTCACTTATATATTGTTAAATCCGTGCTATAGTGTCATGTGGGAATAGGAGCAAAACTGTTAAATCTGTCCCCTGGTAAGATTCTTGGTAACGTTCTGACACAGCTCTATTGTGACTGCGAAACCTTAAGAGATTACCGAATTAAGGAACATACAAGTAATGCACTACATTTATATCAGTTGGGAGTGCACGTCACTCATAACTTTACTGTTATGGAAGACTGAGTGGCAATGAAAATTTGTTATCTATCCTGTGTTGTTTTTATCTGGTTCATTAATGGGCTTTGTAAGTGAAAGGAGGTCACACCCAGGAGGACTGTTTCACCAAGCATGATTTCTTGATTAGCCGGATAATGTGTCGGATTTAAGGTGTACTTCAAAACGTCTACACTGACATTTCGCCTTGACTGCCGTAAATCCAAAAAGTTATCTGCAAGTTATCCCAACAAACCCGCTAATTTTGACTGAGTCACATAGCAGTTAGGCTGTAAAACTGCACCAAGATCGAACATGATTTGGCTGAAGCAGGCACTTACCTGAGAAGAGTGATTTGATCTGACCCATTACCCACAACAAATGACCAGTCAAATTCAAAACAAGGGAAATGGGAACTGGATGCCTGGATGTTTGCACTACCTATCATGCATGAAACACTCACATATGCACATCCATGCTTCAGAGTGGTTTACCACTGATGAGCAGACGCGCTGCACAAAATTTCCAGGCCCGCTGCACATAGTTCCCAGGCCTGCTTGAACCATGTCCCCCATGATGTGGGTCAGGGAATTATGGGGCAGGGCCCAACTCTAGCTGAGATGACGGCACTGCTAATGAGAACCACCATTCTACACTGTACAATGCAAGTGCATGTTTCAAAATATTTGCTTATAGGGAGCTGAATGACGAACTCTTTCAGAGAATCATTCTGTATATACATATTATATGTGAATGTGTGTGTGTTCATTTATGTATTACATTGTGGGGACCAATGTCCCTACTATGTTATAAAAAAAACCTGTTACTGAAGTTGTGGGGACCATTTCCTTGGTCCCCAAAAGAGAAAATTCAATTTTATAAAAATCTGCAACTGTAAACAAAAAACTAAAAATGCCAGAAGTCTTGGTTACTTATGGTTAAGGTCAGAGCTGGATAGGGGATATGGTTGTCATTCCGTTCTATTATATAAAAAAAGTTTTTATTTCAATGTGGGGGACATTTAGTCCCCATGGTATAATATGAACCTAATCCACACACACACACGCATACACACACACACGATAAGGCAAAATACTATGACAGCTTCCAAATAATATGAATAACGTCGATCATATGGTTTAAATAGAGCATGTCAAGATATGGGATATAATACATGATAAGCCAACATTTGGTGCTCGTAGTTGACATGCCGAATGCAGGAAAAATGGGCAGGGACTTCGATTATTACGGCCAGACGACTGGCTCAGAGTATCTCTCGGTCAGAGTATCATCTCGGTCAGAGTATCTCTTGGTCAGAGTATCTCAGAATGGCGAGTACCTAATGAGAATGGTGCGAGGAGGGTAAAACAACGGGCCGCAGACAGGGTGTTGTTGGGTGGCGAAGACTCGCCAATGCTAGATGTAAATGAAGGCCTGCTGTGTATCAGGCTACGCAGCTGGGAATCCACAGATGCTCGACAGGTTCCCAGCTGTCCACATAACGCAACAGAAAATGGAATTCATCTGACCAGGAGACCTTCTTGCATCGCTCCAAGGTCCAGTCCTGATGCTTGACACCCATTGTAGATACTTTACAGATACAGGGAACAGGGGCTGACCTGTGGCTACAAAGCCCCATATGCAACAGAGCTTGATATACTAAGTGATGTGACACATTATTCTCCTGATCATCAAAATTATCTGCCCGTTATGCCAAAATAGCCATTCTGTTGGCTTGTACCAGATGTGATAAGCTCTACTACCCGCATCGACGAGTCTTGGACACCCAACACCCTGTCTGTGATTCATGGTTTCTCCCTTCTCGGACCACACTCACATCAGCTCTCCACATGCCTTGCCATTTCATAAATTCCCGGACCCAGTTGTCTGGCCATTATAACCCTGCCCATTTCTTCTGCAAGCATCATGTGAACTACAAGTACTGCATGTTGGCTAACCATCTAATGCATCACCAGACCTTGGCACACATCACTTTTACAAGATAATCAATATTATTCTTTTCACATAGGAGTGCATAATGTTTTGGCTCATCGGTGTATATTTATAATTTGTACCTCGGCCAAACATATGCTATAAATGATAGCTATTGTTTGTTATATTTACTTATAAAATTGATAAAATGAGACAGGAAATAAGTAAATCTAATGAAACAAAACCATAATTACTAAAATACAGAAACAAGTCTGCAATGAACACATTCTTTAAATATGTCCATTAAATTAATAATTGAAATCTATTTAGAATGACTTATACAATTTTTCTTGTTGAGTAAACTCTCCTGTCAGTGGTAAAAGCATTAAAACCAGCACCATCTTTTATGTTCAAATCTTAAACAGTGTCCTGGATTTCAAATACATGAAAATGCTTAACTAGGGAACCAAGGCATGCCAAAGATTTAACTTGCGACTTGTACCTAGACAATTAGTAAATTCTTTAGTTCTGCTAATTAATTCAGAATTTAATAACTATAAAACTATTTTTATTAATTTATTAAACATTTTTATTAATTACAGTATTTGTAGTCATGATTTTAAAAGAATAATTACTTCCATTTGGATGAGGAAAGTCAATAACACTATACCTAATAATATTAACATTTGAATTATTATTATTATTATTTATTAATTTATATATATAGTATTTTTGAAAAACAACTTTACAAAGGACTTTACATGACATAAACAAAAATACACAATACAAAACCAAAACAAGAAAGCAGAAAATAATAATATAATTCTATTCTATTCTATTCTAAATACATTCCATATTGATTATTTGTTTGTGTCTGTCTGTTTATTTTTTCAGTGCCTTCTTGATTCGTATTTTTCTTGAGAATGCGATGTCGTGAATTCAGCACAATAATAAATTTGAAACTAAGAGTAAGCAATATTAGAAAGGTAGGTCTTCAAAGTCTTTTTAAAAGTGCCAAAAACAGTTACTTCCCATAAATGTTGTGGAGGTGAATTGCAGCTTGGGCTGGTAATAACTCAAAGCTGACTCTCCACTTTTCAGTCTACATTTAGGGAAGGTCGGGTACTTATTTTTTTGTGAGCACAGAGATCTCACAGAGCCATACCAGGAATTAATACAACTGAACAGACTACAGCATAACCTCACACAGCCTATGCTGCTCAGCAAGCATTTCGATCTGGTCCATGTTTCACCCAGCATTTCAGCTGGAAAATTGCTAGTGACATAGTTACGCTCTGCCTGCAGCCCAGACTGTGGTTCAGGTGAACTGATGCCTCTGAACAGCACTTAGTGTGTGACGGTGCGTGAATGCTCTGTAGCATTAGCATTTAAAGGATACCTTGGGTCATGCTGTGTGCCTATATATTTATTTGCATACGTAAATAAGTGCATATAGCTAGAAAAATAGCAAAGGCATGAATAAATGTTTCACAACACATATACACAAAATGCATTAGACATATGGAAAGAAAATGTGCAATGCATAGTTTCAGAATGAGCCCCAACATTACATATATATATATGTATATATGGCAGGAACTGCTTTTTAATTCAAAGAAAAAGTCAAACTTTAAAGCAGGGTGACACTGCAGTATAAATTTTTAAACTGAAGCGCACTACTGCCGACTGACATTTGGCATGGCCAGTGATAATCCCTTTCATGTACTGTAGACCCATGTACCATCTCTGATCATTATCATATCCTTTATTGTTGGAACTCCAAAAGCAGGTTAAAAATGATCAGACCTGGTTAAAAGTTTGAGTTTCCCAACATATTTGGACTTAGACTGCAAGAAACTACTATGCTGTTCCCTGTAATGTCATTAATAAATTCCTTATTTTAACATCACATTTTACTAAATGTGTTTATACATCGACGGCATTCTCATTTTGTGGTATTTGATCTTATTCTTGGAAGCTGAACAGTGTCCCCAACAGTGCTGAACCATGTCATTCTACAGGAAGTACAAACTATAAAATGAAGGAGCAGGTCCAGTCAGTTTTGACAGAAAAATGTACAGGATGAAGCATATTTACTTTAGTCATGCTGAAGTTAAAGGGAGCTCACCCTCCCCGTCCTTTGTTTGCTGGGACACCTCTTCATGGACCGCAGGGGGGGGTGTTGAAAAAATCCAAGACTTTGGTTTAAATTCTGAGGTCAGAGGTCACCAAAAGGGGGCACAGATATAAGCAATCCCACCCAATGATCCCCTTTCATGTAGTTATAGCCCAAGAGCTGACGGACCAAAAAGTACAGTGAACAAAGGGGCACTGATGTTAGACTGACTAGTGAAACTGTTCACAAAACCAGCTTTGATCCCAGTAAAAGGCAAGCATGCTTCAGAACCTGGTCTTCAACCATCCACTCCTCTGTCGCACAGTTCCAATGGGCCACAAAGCAACCTCAGCCTCAGATTGCCTGGGGAGTCCAGTTAGTTACAAAGGCAGCAGCACGTAACGTACGGGCCAAGACATCCACACGCAAAGCCCAAAGAATATGGCAGAGGCACCAGTGCGTCTTTCATAAAACAGAGTAAGGCGGCAGATCCTGAGCACTAATGCCCTGGGGAGAGTACAATCATTCACAGGTGCAGCATAAACCATGACTAGATAAACATGGGATCGAAAAGTATGATGGGTTCTGCTGTATCTCTGAGTGGCCTTGTTTATTTTGACAAAATACAGCCAGAGTGATTAATAGTCTCCTCAGCTATTTAGGTGTGTGTGTGTGCGTGTGTGTGTATGTGTGTGTGGATTATGTTTATATTACATTGTGGTGACCAAATGTCCCTCAGAATGTAATAAAAACATGTTATTTTGACATTGTGAGGACTATTTTCAGGTCCCCACAAAGATATGTGAATGCAATCAAAAAATTGAGAATGCAAAAAAAAATGTTTGGTTACTTAAGGTTAAGGTTAGGGCTGGGTAGGGGTTAAGGTAGTCATGTTGGGATTAGAGTTTACCCAAAAAAAAGTGAATGGAGAGTTCCCACAAAGACATTACACACCTGTGTGTGTGTGTGTGAGAGAGAGAAAGAGAGAGAGAGAGAGAGAGAGAGAGAGAGAGAGAGAGAGAGAGAGAGAGAGAGAGAGAGAGAGAGAGAGAGAGA
>JAODUD010000107.1:24162827-24185226 GCA_026784285.1 Stomatorhinus walkeri
AAAAAAACAGATATTTATCACACTATGGGGACATTGTGTCCCCATAAGGATAGGTATACCCGCTCACACACACACACGCACATACAGAGCATGTACTTTCTGATATATTACAGGCCACCCATTTTTTACAGACAGATTTTTAGGAAAAAAAAAAAAACATTTTTATTTAGAAACATGCAAGTATTTCCCTGTGCTCTGAAAACTTAAAACAGAAGCTAATTCATTAGCAACTTGTTGTTATAAACAACTATTGAAATCAAAGCCTGAAAAACAGTAATTTTAATATTCAGACTGCCATTACATAACGTGTACAGCATCCTGTGAATAGTAATCACTTAAATTCTTCACTTTAAAAAAATTATTACAAGCCCTACCTTTATTACAAAAGGGAAATTGGCCTCTGGCTCTACTGCCATTGCATTATTCTCTCTGTATCGATACCCACAATTATTTTCAAAGGCAATGCAAATAGTTTGTCAATCACCTGTTTCTTCATATGTAAAATATTTTATTAAAAGTGATTGAGCAAGATATTATGAATTTTAGCATTAAATGCTCTTTACTTACAGTAATTAAGCTATTCAAATTAAGTATTGAATCTCCATACTTATTAAATGCAAAGGATTTATTCTATAAATATCACTCTTAAGATGGAGTGGAGATAGAAATCACCAAAATTTCCCATTTCGGTAGAAATTACTGAAAGCAAAAAGATCCATTGAAGGTAGTAACATTTCAACATAAAGTAATAAGAGGGCCATGCTTATTATTATTCATGCCTTCATCCATTTTCTAGCCACTTATCAAGTCCAGGTTCCTGAACCATATCCCAGGTAGCAAAGGGCACAAGGCTGGGGTACATCCTGTATGGGAAAGAAGTCTGTCGCAGGGCACAGACATGCACATCCTCACAGAAACAAGGCTGGGGTACATCCTGTATGGGAAAGAAGTCTGTCGCAGGGCACAGACATGCACATCCTCACAGAAACAAGGCTGGGGTACATCCTGTATGGGAAAGAAGTCTGTCGCAGGGCACAGACATGCACATCCTCACAGAATGGTCAACTGACTGTTTTTAAATATGGAGGCAGCAATTGGCACAAAATGCAGAGACACACAGAGTTATTCGAAAACCTAACCCTGCAGGTGTAAGGCAACAATGCTGCCAACTGTATCGCCCCATTCATAATAACAATACAGTATAATAATAATAATAATAATAATAATAATAATAATAATAATAATAATAATAATAATAATAATAATAATAAAGAAGAACTGCCCACATAGAACAACCTACGTACAGAAAATGAGGTCTGGGACACAATGGAGATTCAGCATACATCAAAAGGAAGAGGAAAAGAAGGCTTGATGGACTCCAACAAGAGTTTACTAACCTAGTGTTTCCAGAGTATTCCATTACCACCTCTAAACCTATCCCATTTATAAACCTAACGCACTCTACGTGTGAGTGGAATCTGCAGGGAGAAAGTCTTTAGCACAGAGAACAGAGGTTCTGATGGTCAGTATGGTACCAATAACAAAAAAAAATGTTATTAATGCGCTCAAATCACTCATCACCAAACTCACGAAAGTCACAAGTGAAAGCAGAGACGGTGCAACGGGAAAACAACATACTGCTGTCAGCTTTGAAAAACAGTATTTTTGGCATTCCCCCTGGTAACCTCGTCTTCAGCTCAGCCATTCTCCCAAAGCTGTGAACGCTACGCAGCCACCATCTTTACATGGTGTCAGTCCATATCTGACCTTGTTTTCTCAGTGTCTCCTATTAATCAGCACACTGGACCCATCCTTACATTACAAAACTGCCAGTAATAGCACACTGTAAAGGAACAACAAGTACATTTCAGGCTTTTCTTTTTTGCACCTTCGCTGCTCAACGAGCACATCTTTTCAATTTCCCTTCCCCACTTTCTCTTTCAAAGTCATGATTACTGCAGCTGCTTAATTCGTCCTATTCAAACTCTTCATTGCATCCCCACTCCTGCCACCAGGAGCCTGCAAGCTCATTATCGAGTCAGTCATCGCCGTTATTAGTTTGAGAGTCTGTTGTTCCCAAGCCCTACTCTCACATTCATGCTCATCTGCATAACTAAATTATACCATGAGAAACCCTGAGATCATCCATCAGGGGCCCCAGAACTTTCTTCCAAAAACAGAATAAAAACAATCTTGGAACAAAAGGGAAAACACATAAAAGCTCTGGTTTGTGATGGTAAGGGTAGGGTGAAGGTACAGCCACATCTGAGAAACAGCAGATTGCAATTCTCTAGGAGACCTAAATGTAAAGGACTGTGTGCATTGCTTTCTTTGAACCTCCATTATCAGTCTACTTAATTCCAGCAAGTGTTCTCCAAGCCTTACAGTCTAAGCCTCTAGAACAGATTATTTCCAATTCCACAGTGACAATATCAAAATACTGTCAGTCTCAAGACATCAAATCAGCTTTGTGATCCAATGGATCTTCCATCTTAGAGCCAATTAATGCACATGCACAAGAGCTTACATGGAGTCAAGTGAAGCTATTATATTAGGTAACATTACTTTACAAAAGCTGGACCTCTCCCAGGCGTGGGTTAGCATAAGTGTAGGAACTGAAGAGGGCCAGGAAGATTCAGTCATGGAGAACCTTCTATGCACTAATTTGACAGAGTCGGGCACCACAGAGAATGGCTAATCTGTACGCTGACTGGACCTTCATGGACATTTGTTTGGTTCCACCTTGCTGTGTTGAATAGCAGCCAGTGTGAAATAAATGCTAATTCAGATATGACTGAATATCCAGTGGAATGGCTCTCTAACTGGGTAAAGTGATACAGGCTAGTGGTTAGAAATTTATGGTTTAAGGGTCAAAAATTACCGGTTAGATGTAAAGATTCTTCGTATACCACACCTGTGCATACACATGAAAATAATTCATTTACATCTCAGACTTCAGAAATCTCGGAATGTACTAATTAAGAGGAAGTGATTTATCATCCTGGGAGCTTAATCGCACAAAGAGGTGACACATCCAGAAGGACAGCAGGGGCGTTGTCAAGGCAATGCTTTTCATTAACCTGCCCCAGGAACACTCTGGCTCATTTCATGTTAATTTTATTAATTTCAATGAAAGCCGCAGTAGATCAAATATGCCCCTCAATGGTATTAGCACAGCCTTCATAGATTCTTTATTTGTATGCAATTTGCCTTTTAATAGATGCTATGCATTGTTAAGAAACAGAAAATGAAAGAAACAATTTAGAGCTAGTTTCCATGTGCAAATTGCTTCCTGCCAGCACAACACGTCGGACAGGATTAGCAAGGAGATTTCTCTTGGCTCTCAGTCTTATACGGCTCCATCCAGCGGTGGCCTGGCCAGACCATCCGTCTCAGGGCCACCAATGACAGAGACGGATGGTCTGGCCACGCCGGTGAATTGCTGATCTGATCATTAAATGATAACTGAGATGAATTTTGCATGTGACACTGGCCTCACAGAATCCATTTTTGATAATTTGCGTTTCGGTGACTCAAGATCTTTCAAAAAATGACTGCTATTCCAGCCTAAGGGGAGACGTCTTACATCAAATAGACGTGTGGGTTTTAACTGATGTAGGCCTGACTCCTATTAGTTTAGACGCAAAGGAGACTATAAATTTCAGAAGAGGGGGAAAAAGGAAAAAAAAAACATGTGGATACCTCCTGAAAGACCTGCATATTCATTCCAGTGTCCAGTGAGACATGTGGTCAGGAGATGCCCCAACCCTGCCTACCCCATTTGCAGGATGAAGACTTTTAAGTGAGTTTCACTTTTAACACAGCGGTAATATCTTATATTGCACTTTCACACCCTGCTGGAAGTGCAACTGCTCCGCCTTCGGCAAGGAACTCAACCTGAGAAGCTTCATATAAAGGCCTGCACTGTAGGCTGTGCAACAATAAACAAACAAATAAATAAATCTCTGCAATGCACCAGCATCCGATCCAGGGTGTTCACTGCTTTGTGCCCGGAGCGTCTTGGGATAAGTTCACCATAGCCCTCTACTAAACATGACATTGTAGGAAATGGATGGCTGAGTGGATAAATAAAACAAATCAACAGCTGCCTCTGAACAACTGCGCACAGAGGTAAAAGGAACAGAGTGAGATTCTACCACAGGACAGACAAATCCCAGCAAAGTGCATAAATAAACTTGAATTTGGGAAGGCAGAGATACAGTGACTCTTAACCTGCCTTTACACCTCCCTCACAGAAGAAACCAGGTGGGGTCTGAACAGGCCCCGCATTTGTTTTTTTTTAAGAGCTTCTTGGTTTCCTAAAGCAGGTGGTCTGATCTAACCAAGCTTAACAGTTACTGAAATGCGATCAAGACCTCTGTCATAGGCACTATTTCAACAAAGTCAACTGCTGTCAACAGTGTTTTGTTTGAAATGCCACCGCTGATCTATCCTGAAATAGTTTGTCCCCAGCAACCTTTATGTCGCACTGTGCCTAATGCTGCTACCCAGAGCTTTCCATGTCTTCATATGAAATACAGCATAATACATTAGAATAAATGCAAATTTAAAAGTATGTTTTGTTGACATTCTTTCCATAGCAACAAACAACTGAGGCAGTTAACACACCGAAAGCATATTGCTGTCCAGGACAAACCTTGACCAATAAGAAGCATAGGAAATTTATGGGAATAGAGGCTGCATAAAAAGCACTGGGCAAAGCCGAAAAAAATAAATAAAAATTCGGAAAAATTGTAAAAAATAAACACCAAGAGAATCTAGTTGGAACTAAAGCCTGAGTGTGAAATACAACAGAGAACCTAGAGGAACACAGGCAATATCTGGATTTAAATACACTGCAGTGATTCTGTTGTGCAAAATATTACTATAGCCACTAAAGCAAAACACTTTATAATGCAACACAGCCTGATGAGGGTTATCCACAGACAGGTCGGGCAGCACTGCCAGTTCTCCCCGATATTGTGCCCTGTCGGGCAGCTTCTCCATCTATCAATGTTTTCTTTTCCTTGTTTCCTTCCTCTTGCTCAGAAAGCTCTGTCTCTCGACCTCAGACTTTGAAGGCTGATGACATTTCACAGTTTTTCTTTTAACTCTGACACCAGCCTCAAAGTCCTGCAGTGAATCCTAAGCAGTCTGTTCATCAGAGCCTGGAGTTATTATCAAACCATGGCCAATATCATTCATTCACACTGCGCACTAGGCAGCAAATGTTAGAATACACACATACATACATACCTGCACACATGCAATCTCTCTGGAATGATTATTGTTATTACTTTTTACAGGGTCCATCAAACTGACAGGATAACAGACCAGAGTTGTGGCAGGAACAATCCACTACATATCTTTGTAAAACAGAAAACACTGAAGAGTAAGTCAGAATGACAATCCAAGTTTGAGGAAGTAAAATGATGGCTGGTCATCCTTTTCCCCAATGACACAGGAACAAAAATTGAGTTTGTGTTCTGAACATTTTTACGTATCTATTTATCCATCTATCTTCTAACCGCTTATCCTGGTTGGGGTTGCTGGGGTTGGGGGGGTGGACAACAGTGTTACCCAATGAGTTACTATACTGCCACATTTTTTCACATATTATTGTGGTATGCTGCTATATCATCAGATAATGCGTAGACTGACTACTATAAAGCTAAGCTGATTTTCTGCTGTAATGGTATATGCACATCCTACCTGATACTAAACATCTTTATGGCCATAAACATGCTTACTACTACAAATTCATTTATATTTTTGTATATTTCTCTAAAGTCAATACGGCAGCAGGTTTTAACTGTTAAATTTAAGTTTTTGTTACATTTCTCCCTTCCTTGCTTCTAAGCTGCTGCTCTACCCTGTTCTTAGGAATAAATACATGGCACTCTTCAACTGACACAAGTTGACTGAAATATAGCTATTTTTTATGCTACCATCTTACCAAACACAGTCCTGAGCAACTGTCCAGCCACAGACAGCTACCATAGACAAACAACACTGAATACCTTTCAAGTAAGTAACATACTGTAAGTGACAGGAGTAGAGTAAAGGAGCCAAAATCCTTGTTTGACTAATTGTGGCAGACAGTTTCAAATTTTAGTTTGACCTTTGACCCATAAAACATGTTTTTTGGGAAAAGTAACAATTACGGAATAAAAAACTGTTCTGTTAGCTTCTCTAGGTCCTTCTTAACAAAATTCATTTAACAGGTAGCAGTGGGACAAGTAATAATGCTTTATTATGTTAAATATACAATAATTTCCATCCATAAATACATACATCTTCCAGCTGCTTATGCTTGTCACAGTAAGTGTAAAGTTTCTGAGCTTGGGCACAATGTACAAATCTGGGGATACCTTGGACAGGATGCCAGTCCATATCAGAGTGCACACTTTTGCAACATTTGAAATTTAGACTTACCAGTTTACACAACTGCATCTTTGACTGTGCAAGGATACCATAGTATCCAGAGGAAACCCACAAAGACTGTGGGGGAAAAGTCTAACTCCCCAGGAAACTAATATACAAGCCTGAAGACATGAAGCTACAGTGGAAGCCACAGAGCCAGCTAGCCAGTACATCAGCCACAGAGCCAGCTAGCCAGTACAACAGCCGCAGAGTCAGCTAGCCAGTACATCAGCCGCAGAGTCAGCTAATGTTACCTTCCACTGAAACAACAACAAACATGTCATTATTCTGTGACATGAATAAAACAAAGCCTACAGCTCAGACAGGGATTCAGTGCCTCTTCTGCTCTCCCTCAACATAAGATCCACTTCTATTTCTTTCCAACCATTGATGTACAATCCAGTGTCACCAACTTCGGCCAGCTGACTGGCGTGTGATTTTCAATGCAATATAAGTCTGCACATTCATTTACTTGCATATAACAGTTTTATGAACTTCTGTAAGGTTTGAAAACTACACTAACACTTTTCATATAGCCAATTTGAGGTTTATAATGGAATAATATACACTTGCCATAAGATTTCTTGTATATGCGTGAGAATCTGAAATGATGAGTGTCACAACAGATACGTGAGATTTGCCAACCCTGACAATATTTACCGTTACCAGGTGTTAGTGGGTAGAGTAATTCTACAGCACCCTTTATAACACCAACAACAATAATAAAAAAAATTATAACCAGAGGCTGCTCTGAAAAACTAGCAACAAAAGGACTGCACCACAAAATAAGGAAGCGTTGCCTTTTGGATAAACGGCCTTGTGGGGAGCCTTATTATTATTTTTTACTTCCTTGCCCTAAATACAATTATGAGTATTTGTGTTATGCCACGTGGGACAGGCATGGTCCTATTCTACAGAGTAATAACATGCTAACTGACTCTGCAGTGGGAAAACGAGGAGTTGGCATCATGGTTTTCACATTGAGACATCATTTGTGCAAAACCTTATATAAGCAGAATACATGAGCACTTATCAGTGAAAAAACCACTCATTCTAAACCCTAGTCCAAAACACTTAGACCATCTAAACCATACTAAGTCAACAACTTTACCTGGTATATTTGGTACCGGAAAGTGTAATGCTGCATTTTCTAAGGGGTTTTATGTTCATCCCGGCCTCATGCAGGACATGCTGAAGGTCCTCAGAATGTAATGTTCCAATGTTGTAATTATAACAGAACAACAGATATCGGACATCATTTTCCCACTGAGGTATGTGAGATTTTCCACACCAACTAAAAAATTGAATTTATATGGCAGTTTACATAAATAGGAAACACTTTATTTTTTCCACTCATGCATTAGTAAAGTATTATTGTACATAATTATAGTCATGGTGCCTCTTTACTCACAGAAATCAACATAAAACGGTACATTGTGGACATAGTCAAATGAACGTTACCATGGGATATCATGGACATATTTTGTAGAATTTACTCTTTATTCAAAATTTACATTATTTCATTATATACTATAAAATTGTGATTTACATTAAAGTACTTTGATACTTTACATGAGTTTTTGTTCTGAAAAACTTTGCAATAATGCCCCTTACATTTGACCGTGGAACATCTAGCAGGAAAGAAATTTCAGAAACTGACATAGCAATTATGGCGTTCTATGACAGTGCTATGCTTGAATTCACTGAGGTCTTTATAACAACCCATTCTTGTGTCCCAATACTTTTGTCCATATAAAGTAGTGTATGTCCCAGGCTTTCAGGCCTGTTACAGTAATAGTTTTTTTGTTATATTGCAAATATATAGATACGATTTACAGAATATTTTCTAACCATGATATTGGCAATTTGTGTTGACATACATGTTCGTTTACATAAGATTGAATGTCATACTTCACGTGAAAGTGTGTGTGGTGCCGGACTGTCCGCGATCCTGAATGTTCGTGGGCTACTTCTAGCACCAACTCGCCGGGCTAGCATACTTTGACGTTAGGCCTGGAGTAACACTGTAGAGCAAAGCTAAAAGTCACATTTTTGAAGTGCGGTATGGATGTTATAAGTAAGAAATAAATAAAAAATGTAGTAAAAATTGTGCAACAGTATCCACAGTATTTCCATAAACTGAAATAAAATATACATGAAAATAAAATGAGAACTTCAAATATTGCTCCCAAAACCAACCAAAATAACGTTAAATTCTACTTTCCCTTTACCATTTTTAAATATTATTTAGCTAAAGTAAAGGATTGTTTATCATTAGGACTGTCGTACAATGTAGATGAATCACTGACATAGGCAGTGGCCCTACATCGCGACTTTCCATCTATACCTAGAAATAAAAATCATGAAGTAAAGCCTAAAGTAAAATATGTACCAATTAACTAAATCTTTAGAATAAAAACTAATGAAACCATACCTAGAACTGAACTAGATTCAAATTGAAATTAAAAATGGCATTAAAACTACATTTAAAAATCTAAATAATTACACATACGCAAAAAAGTACATACAGTAGGTGTACGGCATTTCAGTACAAACCTATTTTATTTTAGTTTGTGGTCATCTGGAAGTCTTTATTATCCTATAGTGAGGAATCATAAAATTCCGGTATTTCCTGTCTCAGTCAACCATTCTTCAAATCCACTAGCCTTTTTTGTTATTATTCAAATCATAGAGGGTAGAAAATGTTTATGTACAACCTTTAGTCCAACTTCTCTCTGGCTTTGGGGGCCCCAGCACTCACCTTAACTATAACCAAACAAAAGACCCATGTGTGCTATATAAGTATGTTAAAGTCCTATGTGGATTGTTCAGGTGATGCCCCTTTGCCAGTTTCTCCTACCTCGGCTCCTCTTTGCTGCTCTTGTTGCTCGCCTCAGTGATTATTGTCTGGAGAGAGATTCGTTACACCTCGGTAGAAATTGTTTACCCTGGGCCTGCTTGCCAAACTCCGAAGCCATAAGGTCACTCTCGGGTAAACTCGCCTACTTCCCTCTTGCTGCCCAAAAGGCTGTCACGTCCCTAACTGACCATTTCTCCTCTCTATTTTCCGAAACCCCTTCGTGAACCCACGTCATATAACATGACGTTGATGCTGTTAAACCTTCTCCCATTCAACAGCATCCCTGTCGCTTTAGTCCACACAAGCACACGTTGTTGGAAAAAGAGACCATATATTTACTTGAACATGGTCTATCCCTGCTTGTAGCCCCTGGAGTCCACCATGTTTGCCCGTGTCAAAGCCGGACAGCACTGTTCGTTTGCGTACGGACTACGGGAAGGTGAACGCTATAACCAAGCCTGGCCCTTTTCTCTCCCTAGGACCGTGGATTGTGTTGATTGCATTGGTTCTGCTGAACACTGAGTAAGAATCAGCACACAAGCCGGGAACACTGTAGGGTGCTCATTAAATTGTGGTTACGTATAGCTGACTTACGGTCATTATGTTCTTTTGGATGTACTGCAAAACTGGATTTGCAGTATATTGCCCGTTATGAATGACTGTGTATACCTCTGTGTCAAATGGTTAATATTTAGTGAAATATTTGTTAACGGAGCTTGACAGTCTATTTTATTGATTTTTTTGTCGATTGTGTGGTTTTATTTATTTAGGATATTTACATTTTTTGACAATCCAATTTCAATGTCTGAATATTGTTAAAAATTAAAAGTTCATTGTTCTTTTAAAGGGTGTACTTCCTATATTATGCTATTTTATTATCATTATATCAGTGGCATGACATGGTCTTAAAATGACAGTAATATCGTTTACTGCAATTATTTCTGGGACAATATATCCATCCATTTTCTGAAACTGCTGAATCCCAAATGGGGTTGCGGGGGGGGGATCAGGGCCAATCCCAGGAGCAGTGTGCGCAGACACGAACCAATCCTGGGCAGCCGCCAACACATTACAGGGCACACACTCGCACAACTACAAGGCCAATTTAGACTCACCAATCAACCTATCTGCACACTTTTGGACCGTGGGAGGAAATCAGGGCCCCCGGCGAAAACCCACATGAACAGTGCGCGCACTCCACACAGAAAGGACTCGGGACCGAACCCAGGACCTTCTTGCTGTGAGGCAGCAGCGCTAACCACTGCATGACCCGGGATAATACGCCGTCTACCAAAAATAGTTATGGTGACAGACCTAGACCTAGCCATCTTTCAACCCTTAAAACATCAGTGAAGCCAAGGACATAGACATAACATCACCGTTCATTCAATCCAAGCATCAGGACACAAGATGCAGATGTTCAAACTGCACATCTTAAAAGCGTACAGCTGTCCGATATTCAGTAGCACATTGCCAGAAAAGGAACAGCTGAGAAAAAAAAGAGGTAACTGCACAGCAAGGACGGATAAACAGATCTGCCTGTCTGTGGGATGGTAGATTAAGAGAGTGAGGTAGCTCGTCTGGAAGCCACATCTCTTTTCTCTCCAGAGTCAAGCATTATCTATAGATCTTCAATGATCTCACAGCTATCAAACTCTTTGCCTCGGCATTGACCTGCACGTTTCACTTTTAAGAAGAGCTCACTGCCGGCAATGAATATTATCAGAACAAGATGCCCCTCAGGGTTGACTCAAACAGAGAGATTACTCACGCAGTGCAAAGTCATGTCCGATTATAGGAGCAGGTTGTGGGGCTATTCGGTAAATTGCACAATTACCGCGAACACAGCAGCAGATGTGGTAGTCCATTTGCTGGACGTGGTGGAGACAGGGCCATCGGTAACACCGGATCATTTTATTAGACCACATTCCACCGGGGCCCTGTGCCCTTCAGTGGAGCGTACTTAAATAAATTAAACATGCCGAATCCAAGTGACAAAAGATTTCTCCCCCCCCCCGAAGAAATAAGGCAGGTTCCTTCCAACAAGCCCCTTCGCCAGTTGACTGTGTGCAGCGTGTTACAAGACTGATGGGGGCAGGCGATCCAGGCCCCTGTAGAAGGAGCGGGAGACTCAATTATCACATAAATAAAGCTGGGAAATGAGCAATGGCCATTTCAGTGTCTTTAACATGCAAATCTCAGTGCAGTTAGGATCAGAGCCAAAACAAGCAGAGGCATGGCGAGAGAGAGAGAGAGAGAGAGAGAGAGAGAGAGAGAGGGGCGGGGGGGACTGAGAACAGAGTGCGAGGGAGCTGGCATTTGCACACTGGCATTGTCAGTTGTTCCTTTGTGGAGGGTCTGTAAGGTGGGTTGTTTGTGGTTACTGACATCGGCTTCATCCGGAGGGATGAGTGAGACTGGGGAACGTTTACTGCTGGCCTGGCTGGGGCGCTGAGGTCTCCCATTGGCTGCAATGCCAGGCCTCTTCAGCATGCCCCATCTTTTCTGGCCACCCCTTCTGCCAGATGCCCTCAGTACAAAGTATTAGTAAACATTTAGCAGCTCTGGCATGCCATTCCCCTTTCACAGTCTGCGGCAATAATTACTTCTTAAAGCGATGGGCAGAGCATATCTCATTTCTGTACTTGTGGGAGAGGCTAATGTTTGCAAAAAACCCCCAAATAAACTCTAATAAAAACATATTCTTATTCTATCCAATATGCCAAATTGTTACAAATTAATCAAAATGATAATGCAATTAATCATATGCCAATAAATAAATACAATATTATATAGCATATCCCAGCTTAACTATATAATGACACTCTATATAATTTAATTTAAATTCTCAATTTTTTTTCACCCAAATGAACACATACAATGCTCTTGCTAGGTACAATATATATCTATGAAAACACATTAAAAGCCACCTCGTAAGTTCACCTGGAGGCTGATAGCCTTCAGAGAGCATTCCCGTTTCCAAGGCAACAGTTAAGCACTGACTAACCAAACTAGATGCATCGAAAGTCACTTGCTGTTCAGGAGAGGAAGAAGAGTAACTCTCCATGCTTTTCTTAATACATTCTGCAGCAAAACTCGATTTTCAGTCTTTATTCTCCCTGTCGCAGTTCAAATGCATGAAAGCCCTCAACTCAAAACACTCCAGTAAACGTGAAATTGCTTCAGTTAGCTGATAGGCGAAAAAGACAAGGGATGCATTCTCTACTTTTTAAATTAAAGCTCAACTGCAATTTATTTGAGCAGTACTGAAAACCACAATAGCTGTGAAATTAATATCCGGTGAATTAAAAAAAAAAAACGTATTTAACAGCATACTACCTTTGCGGTAGTGTTTTTATCCAGCGGAACGACAGAACTTGAAGCCAGTTGAGCAGACTGAAAAGTGCATTTACAAATTCAATGGCTTACATAAATGGTCTGTAATTATGGGAGTTTTAGAAAATAATTCTAATGTATGAAAAACAAGGAATAATATTCAGATTTAAAAAGAGATTACAATCTAGGTTTTTTAGCTGTTCTCTGCATCATTTTGAGTCTAAGAGAATAAACAATAAAGTTCCTTATTCGGTTACTTATTGCTTTTCATAAACTCACTCAAGCGGCATAATTCATTGGCTTAGTGGGTTGCACTACTGCCTCATCTCCAGCGCTAGGTGACCGAATGGTGCTTCTTCTGTGCATGCAGTTTGCAAGTTCTGCCTGCAGTTCAAAGACATGCAGTTTGTCTAAGTGGTGTCCTTAAACTGCCTACAGTGTGTGAGTGAATATATACGTGCTCTGCAATGGACAGGCATTCCATCCAGGGAGTTCTACTGTCTGAGTTGAGGACCCCTCTGGGGTGCAGAGAAATCCAAAAACACGAAAATAACGAAGAATGTGTGATGCTCTGAATAAAGTGGATTCCAGCTTCCCCAGTCCACCTGGAGTCAATGAAAACATTACTGAATTAGTTCTGAGATGGCATCTGCAGTTCATCCAGTTCTGAGAATAGATTTGTAGTGTTTCTCAGAATGACTGCTGCCAACAGGAAACAACGCGCAGAGCAATGCATGAAAATAGAAGATCACCCAAGAGGGTAACCGAAAATGCAATGCCATTGACAGGAATTACTGATAATGTCCTAGTATATCAGCTAAATGTGAATTAGTCAACTTGGGAAGGTGCTGCTCTGGCAGCCAAACACAATGACCGCTCCCCCGGAAAATAGCAGCCTCTGCCCCATCCTTCCTTTCTAGGAATAACCACTATGCTTTTACACTGAGCAATTTGCTGGACCCACGAGAAAAATCCAGTCTATTGGGAGCAGGCCATTTACATCAGCTATACATTGCATGAGGAGATGTATGTTTCAGATAAGGGTTTCAGGGTGCTCGGTAATTACAGGCAAGTAACTAGAAGTAAAATTTGTGTGGTAGATCTAAAGACAGAGATCAGTGTGTGTGTGTGTGTGTGTGAGAGAGAGAGACAGAGAGAGAGAGAGAGAGAGAGAGAGAGTGTGTGTGGGTGTGGTCCAGGTGTACCTTGCATTGTGGGGACCAAATATTCCCACAATGGGATTAAAGCCTGATATTTTGACATTGTGGGGACCATTTTTCAGGTCCCCACAAAGATCTTTGGATGCAATTAAAAAACTAAAAATGCCAAAAATCTTGTATTATGTTTGGTTACTTATGCTTAAGGTTATGACTGGGTAGGTGGGATTAGGGTTTTGTCCGTAGAAATGAATGGAGAGTCCCCACAAAGATATAATAACAAACCTCTGTATGTTTGTGTCTGTGTGTGTGTGTGTGTGTGCACGTGCGTCTGTGCCTCTGGCTGAAATGCATGCTCACACACACAAATAAACACACACAAACTCTACATTTCACATGAATAGTACAGATCACCGACCTGCCCAGGGTGTACCCCGCCTCTCGCCCGAAGATGCTGGGATTGGCTCCAGCTTCCCCGTGACCCGGATGGATTAAGCGGTATAGTGGATAATGGATGGATGGATTCTAAGTAACTTGTACAAATCTGAAGTAGCATCCTGGATTTTTCTGGACCCATGGATAGCAAAACAGAGAGTTGGAATCTGAAGACTGAGATCATGTTACAGTAAAGAGCCCAGATTCACAAAGCCAAACACCATGATGTTACTTAGGGGGGATAAAGTGTATAAACACCATTTTTGCTTTCCCAAACTCGAAAAAGTGCAGAATAAAAAACTGAAACTGATATTTCTGTAAGAGGAAAATGATTTCAGGATGCATTATAGACTAGCCTGATTAATTTTGCAATGGTCTCCCACTGCAAACACGGGAAAATGGAGCGTGCATAAGGGCTATGATTAGGACACAGGGAGGAATTCACACTCGTCATATTTCCTCCAGTCTCCTTCACCATGAACAGCGGATATCAGTCACATCAAATACAAAATAAAATCAAGATCAATTAGTACCTATGACATCAGAGAGTGAATATCACAACATCACAACACAAAATATCACAAAACCACAGATGGGCAATAGTAGTCATCTTTTTACATCACAGCATGACACCCCCCCCCCCCCCAAGAATCTTTATGAGTGGTACTGAAAGGCAGTTGGGGAAGAGCACCACAGGGTCAGGTATTGGGGGGCGCCTTGCTCACCTGAGTAGGCCCAGTAGGACTCCTTGGCAGCCCTCCGGGTCCTGTTCTCTGCGGCCATCCCATGGTCACCTCCTCGTAAAGATCCAGGCGGATCTCCTGCCTGGGCTGGTGACAAAACAAAGCATGAGCTGACCAAAAAAGGATGGCAGATGACACCGGCAGAACAACTACTCATTGAATCTGCTAAAAAAAAAGAACATTAAAAGCCCAGCAGTGTCAGCAGACAGAGAGGGTGGTTTAGATGCTAGTTCAACTGGAGCCTGAAATTAAACTGTGGGTGCTGCAACGACAATGAAATACATAATAATTCAGTCATCTCTCATCTAAAAACTGAACACAGAATGAGCATAAATAGCTTCAATATAAAAACTAGGCCAACATTTGCTGCTGTTTGTCCAGTGCTGCCAGTGACAGGAAACAAACAAATCGATGGCCGTTAGTGTTCTATCAACAATTTTCTTCTGATAGTTTTTGGAAATTTAGGATTGGCACAGCCATGGTTTCTGCTCCCCGCTTGTAAGACAAAATATGAGATTTAATTAGAAGCCTGCTCCCTTAAATACACCCTTCCTATCTCATTTTTTCTTTTTTTTTGCATAGAATATATTTAGGTCACAAATGACACAAAGCTGTCAGCTGTACATTGAAGAACTTTTCATTTTTCAAATGGATTCTACTCTAAACAGAACCCTACCTGTAACATCCCTGTAGCAAAGTGAGCTACATCCCGCACAGTCAATGACTTTTGAACTGGTGACGCAAGCGCACATTCGTACATGTTTAATTATCGCATCATCACATTATTTTAGTGTTGCGCTAATCGTTGCTCGTTAAGAACAATGCAGTAGGGAGGAGTTCATCTCACACACAGCAGAGAAATAAAAACACCCACTGACATGGACTGTCACAGTGATAACGACTGCCAGTTGTGTGAGATGCCAAGCCAGTGAAGTTTGGAATGATCCCATCTCAAGTGACCCTTTTTTAAGGCTCCATCATAGTCTTCATCAAACACATTAAGGGCACCATACATTTATGCTTTGCTATTAAATTAACTAACGAAGAAACCAAAAGTGTCTATAAAAATTTTCTTTTTGAGAGAGATGATGTAATTTCTACAGTCCTATTAACGGGAGGAAGAGAGTCCAAATTCTTAATTCACACTCAAGGGGAGCATTCACTTTGCAAAGCACTGGAAAAACAAAAAAGTAATAAACTCAACCACGAACGGAGCCAGAGAAAAATAGACGAGGTCATCATTAAGAAAAAAATAGATTAAACTTAAATAAAGCAGGACACGCCATCTGAGTTACAGTACAAGTAAATGAGCAGCTAACTCACTAAGTCTTCTATACACATCAAAATAAAATACATCAACTAAGACGTAACATAATGAAAAAGACCAGTGTTGGCCAAGAAATTGTCTGCACCTCCACAACGAAGGAAAAAACTATAAAATATTTCACACACATTCACATGCACATATAATTAATAAGAGATCAAAACAGAAGTGTATTATTTTCGTTCGTGTCTGTGTTCATTTTTGAATTGTATTTATTTTCAAAGAATGTTCCCCTGAGACCAATAAAGTTCATTTCATGTAAGACAGGATCTTATCTTATCACTTTCATCTGGAAGGTCCCGCAGCATCCCGGAAACACACACAAACCACATTCATTCAGCATTCCACATCCATCTAGCACCTTTGGCTGAAGGGCAGACACAAGAAGTCTCATACAAGCTGCATTTATCCTCAACAACTTCCATTTTTCTCAACAGCAGAAGGAAGAACAGATGTTCAAACCTGCAACTCATGCAGTGCAGCGGTGCTGAACATTGGTTAGGTATTACAGTTTGGTTTGCAAGTTAATTTCCCATATGTGGCACTGTGGGAACTAGTACCCAGCTAGTTGTCTCAACTTAATTCCAAACTAAGAATACCCACTAAGCAAACCAATAAGCAAAGTTTCAGCTCAATAGCAGTTAAAAGGGTCTGTTACAGTAGTGGGAATGTCCTGTTTCCATCAACAATAAATGATCTGAATAAATCCCTGCTTCTGGAATACACAATGCAGAGCAACATTCAAGCCCCGCTGTGCCTACATTGATTAACAATGAACCACACAACAGAAGCCCATACACTGCTGTGTGATGTGAATGAATGGCCATACAATCTGAATTAGTGTATGTGACCCAGAAAAGGTTTCCTCTGGGCACTTTGGCTTCAACCCACACTCCAAGACCTTGTTTTTAATAAGAAGTCATGGAAAAATAGCAGATATAAGTTTACTTCAAGGCCAGCTACGTTTTCAGAGCTAAGCTTGTCTTATCAGAAGCAATTTTTTAATGGGAAATTAAAAAAAAAAAAACAAGCCAAAAAACAAAATAAAAGTCTTACCAAAATGATACTGGGAGTTACTAAAGTCCACCTGAAAAGCAACTTCTGAATAAGATAGAAGAGAAGCAAAAGCTTTTCACTAGCATGAACCATTTCTTTTCTTGAATCCTTTAGCTCATTTGGAAAGGGCAAATTGAAGGACGGGGTCTCCCTATCTGCTGGAGTGATATTACTCGGCTGAATTAGCCGAAGGCTCATGGTCAAGCATTAATTCGAGAGCAGGAGGGCTGCCTGCTGGCTGGAGTGGTTCCAGCGGAAAGATTGGAGGCCGGAGCTGCGAGGCAGGTCCAAGGGGAGTGTACCAGAGTGCTTGGCGGTCCCGGGGGCTCGTCTCCTCATTTTTCTCAAGCTAGGAACCACTCTGGCACCAGTCAGGTAGCAGATCTTTTTTCATAGCCTATGAATTCCCCTTTGACAGCATTCTGCTTTTAATAAAAACCGCACCTCGTTCGCTACCGAAAAAAGAAACAGTCATTCCACGCTATTGCCCATTTTATACAGAAAATTAGAGCTAAAGGACTCATTTATTGGAATAATTACAAAATCATATTCTGTCCTATTACTTCCCCTCTTATATTTCATTAAAGTCTACTTGTATGAATGGTTGTCTTCATCTGTTAAATTTCGTTCAGGATTGTTCTCATATACATACATATAGACCAACAGTGAAATCCAAAACAGAAGCGTGAAAATAAGCACTAAACACACAAAAAATTGGCTTCACACGATGAAGAATATCATAAAAAATACTTTTGATTAATGCAAAACTCCCATTTAGATGTGTCTGTCTGTTAATGTTTTCTGACATTAATGAAGCAGACTGGGAACCGGATAAAACAGCAATTTCTTTAGAACAGGAGGAAAAAAAATTACAAAGTGTCACGAAAATAGAATTTAAAAATAAACAAGAAAGCAATTATAAACCTTTGCCAGTATACATGCACATCAAAGCAGGCCGAGGTAGTTGTCCAGTTGGGGCGGGGGGAGGGGGGGTCATTGGATTTTCAACGGGTTGAGACAGGAAGAGGTTCAGCCAGGTCTGGCCAAAGCCAGCGGGTAAGGGAGGGGCGCCTGATGCAGGAGGGTGATGCCATATTACACTGCAATACAATCGAGATTATATGGTGCATGCAAAATAATCACCAGGGCTTCAGATGATGGCCGTAAACATTTGTCTGGACCTCGGCTTTTCGATGCAATATGAACATTTACTCACAATCATAATTTGGTAAGTGGATTAGTCATACACCTAACATATTAATGAGATGCAAATTGTGATGCCCAAAAGTTAGTAATCTACATAAATTCAGTGTGTCCTTGTGTCTATTAAATTCGGTTACAGGAACATGCCACATGCTATTGTGTTGGAAGGCCTATATCATGAAAGAGATAAGCACTGGAGCGCGGTGAAGAAAGACGCAGCTCAGCAGCCACAACATCTTTTGAAAGAAGAGATCTTGTGGATAAAAAAGGACGTGGGTGGTGTGGCTCTACTTTCTGCAGTTTCAAATCGGACAGGTTCATTAAACATGAGGACGCTCCAAATATCTACAGATTTCTAACTTTTGGGCATCACCCTATGCCTTTCATTAATGTTTTAGGCACACTACCAATCTGCTTTTTAATTATGAGGACAAGTAAATGTCTGTATAACACCAAAAAGCCAGCATGCAGACAAATGAATATGCTCATCATCTAAAGCCCTGGTGATTATTGCGCATTCGTCATATAATCATAATGTGATATCATGCAATCCTATCCTGAAATAGCACCCAAACTCACCAATTTTCATTTGCATATAAAAGTAGAACCGCACAGACTGAGCTCAGACTGAGAGCAGAGTTGTCAGACAACTAACCCAATACCTTACCGGGTCTGGTGGCCGTTGCCCTTGTACTGGGCCTTCATTAGCAGGATAATGGCTAGTCAGTGCACTGGATTGTAAGTGCTACACCAGCTAAATACACTTCCCAGCATCCCTGAGGTTTGAATGCTAATTAACTGAAGCAGCGTCAAAGTGGCCAAAAGACAGATGGAGGCAGGCAGCTGTCTCTCAGAAGCACCGTCCTCTCCAAAGAACAGCACCAGGACCTGCAATATACGCTAGGATCCTTCAGCCCCAAGCATCTATGCTCTACCTCTTCAGCCCCTATAGCTGCAGGCTGGAGTCCCTTCCTGCATTATTCAATGCAAAAACTCCTCATCACAGTGCCACAGGGTCTGAAACCTGGAGCCGCCACGGGGAGATCAAATGAGCCGCTCCGTGCTACATCTCACGCTGCGCCTGTCAAGAGAGATCACTCACTCCTCCCGCATCTCCCTCCCCGTGGGACTCCCCGCATCGCTCGGAACATGTTTGGAGGAGCCGGTCGTCGGTTAAACAGAGATTCCGATGCACTTAAACATTCAACAGGCTCCTGCAAGGTGGAGTAAAGGTTTCTGTCTGCCTGTCGCGCTTCAAACGCCCGCCAGCCCATACTTCTCCACAAATCCTTGCCACAGGTGAGTTGGGGCACATGTTTGGCGCACCTCTGTCAAGGGAGACAGTGCAACCTTTTTAGCACAGCAGCCTCCACTGAGGATAATTAATACATTTATAATGAAACCCAATTGAGGCTTGACTCTCACAAACACTCTCCTATTCTGAGCTCAGCCCTTACCCAAAGTTGCATCATTGCATAGGGAATAAATTACCAGATGTGAGTTTCTCGTTCCCTCATAACAATTAAACTCACTGTCCAGGACGTCTCCAACATGAGTCGACAATGTCACACCATAAAGTCCAGACTTATGTGCCGAAATGTGTATCTGACCTCCTGCATTGAAAAGAAACATATTATACAAAACACGCAAATCCACACACTGCAGATGGAAAAGCCCCAAGACATCTTATGCAAACTATCATATTACATTTAAAACATTAAACATGCCGTGTTCCCGATGCAAATTCTACACGCATAAACAAATAATCGAATCTGAATCTGCATCCGATGACAGAAAAGCTTTTAGCCACACTAAAGTGTTGAGAAAGACTTATAGCACCATATTAGAAGTGAAAAGCTTCCTCAGGGAGAAAAGATAGTAGATGGAAGATGCACACATCATTATATATTATTTATTAGTTACTTTTTTGTCATCTTTTCAGCATTACTGTGACAGGCTCTTCAGAACCAGTGCACGTATCTCGTAAATCACGCAATAAACAGTTTCCAGTTATTTTGCACACATGGTTGATCAGAAGGAAGATGAATCCCCAATCCCACAAGGACACAAGCATATTACAGTCGATAAACCTTTCCTGACCTTTCTTACCGCATGTGTTCCCACAGAAATAACCATGACTTTTTTGTTATGATTGCACAGGCAGGTGAAAGCCACCCCTCTTTATAACCTAAGTCTAACTCTAGCCTAAGCTCACACACTGGCGAGTGCAGATAAAAGACGACTCCTGGGCTTTCTGAGCGGATCAGCTTGCAAAAAAAGTGCCTTTCACCGGAGTACGGGCCCACTCCGACGGCTCTGGGTCACGGAGCAGTCTGAGGCATGTCATCCGCCCATTGTGGAAACGTAATTGGCGTCATTTTTCCCGCAAGTTGAGGGCTTAAGTCTGAGGAAGAGGTCTTGCGTGACTGCTTATGACTTTTTCGATATCCCAAGCGGATCAACATTGAGGAAGCAATACCATTGCTGCTGTTCGCATATGAGCTGACATGGACCCCAAAATACAGAGTGGATCTTACCATTTTCCTGAATCCACAAGAAGGAAAGCCACCAATGAAATTTCCATTAGCTGCTTTTTGGTTGTGTTAAAATATCCATTCGTTTAACATATTTACTCCGTGTTCAAAAAAAATTATACTGAAATCTACAGTGGGAACTAGAACAATAATGGTCTTTGTAAATTTAAATTTCACAGAGGAAAGCAAGTACTTGGTCTTCACAGTCTGAAACCATAAAAGTCTCTTCTCACCAAGAACATAAGGATACAAGAACTAAAATAATAAACTACAAGCAGATTGTTAGAACAACACTCAGTTTTGCCTGTGAATTTGCTCCTTTGATTTACACATACTTTGGGTAGTGTTTTCCCCACTATGTGTATTTCCTTGACATCACAACATTGCCAAACAAGTGTGCCATGATGGCGAAGAAAGAGGCCACCAAGCAATAGCATGTCATAGGAAGCCAAGGAAAAGGTTCAGGCTCAGTAAGCACAGTCTAGCCATTTAAGCCGGGCGACACCAGCAGAGGAGCGACTTGACAGACTGCATATGATATCAATGCTGAGAGGTCCAGACAGCTGCACCTCCTAACCACCTGCCAAAAAGGCAGTCACACGAGGAAAACCTTCTATCCTCTAAATAAAATGGATATAGAATGATTCCAAAGACATGCCAAATACTCAAAGGGGACAGAAAATACTCCAAGCCCAGGAGGACAATTGTCATGCTGCTTCACAAAATACAAGGGCAGAGGCTGATGAATGGCACAAGAAGCCATTTTCAAAAACCCCACCAGTACAATCATATATTTTCACGTAACCAGCATGTATGAATAATTACAACCTTTCTGTCACTTTAATTTTCTCTTTCTGTTTCTGGTGTAACGCAAAATTATGTTTGTGCAAATGAGGAAATGTCAAAAAATGAAGTTAAAGTTCTGAGCAGGCTTTTCTGTTATGGGAACAAGCTTAATAAAATGTTGCATGTGAATGTGATAGAACGAGAACATAGTTTTTAGTCAGTGTTTTGTTTCTTTTTTCCTTGCTTTATCTTTTTTCAAATTACTATCTGCCTTTTCTTCTTTTTTTTTCCTCCTTTGTCTGTCTGACGATTCACAGCCATTTCACATTTCATGCTTGCTGTCAGGGTACTAATAGGACCGGCTTGTGTGCTCTCTAAAAAAACAATTGCACTGCCCAGCCCTGGGTGGTATTTCCCGCACATTAGGAACAGGCACGAATTTTCCAGCCCAAGTCGAATGGCCACGAAGGTGGCGCATTGCACAGCAGAGCCATGACGTCCTGTGTCTGTCATGAACACATAATTTTAGCATGATTCCCAAA
>JAODUD010000107.1:24196801-24212967 GCA_026784285.1 Stomatorhinus walkeri
AAGAGAAGCAAACCCCCCCCCCCCCCCCCACACATACACCATCAAATCCCAGTTAAGGGAAAACACAGAATCACCCTCTATCTACTTGCTCAACGTGGATTCCAGCAGCTTCGGATCCACTGGGAACTGAAAGATGAAGGGGAAAAAAAAAAACAAAAAAAATGTCCAACCTGGAAAACTATTTCTTTCACTGCAGTAGCATTTCCATTCCTTCCAGCAGAAACTGGATTTCATTTGCTCTCAATTTTTACAACAGGATACCTTCTACCCCCAGTGATTACGACATCCAATATACATTTTCGCATTGTGTCCCAAGCGGTGAAGAAAACTGAAGCAAATTACCAGTGCTGTGCATCTACGCTGCTTGCTTTACCTTTACATTTGCAATATGTTGACAGGTTTGAATTAGTCCCTCTTGGTAACTTAGTCTGCTATCATAAAAATGCAGTGGCCATTTGTGAGCTAGGGGTGGCCACAGGGGAGAAAAAAGGTGGTTTGAATTTGAACAGTGTGGGGGGGGGAACAAAAAGTACTTTATTAATAGCAGGATGAAACATAAAACAGGACAAGGCTCTCTACAGCAAAAATAACAGTGATGCTACAAGCAAACAGAAAACAACCTGAAAACGGAGCCAATACAAAGTGAATGGAAGTTCTTAATTAACATTTTCATTTATTCTTTTTACTTCACAGGTCTTGACAGTTTAGAATAACATTTCTTATAGCACAACCTATTTAACATACTTTATGCAATATATAGTTCTTTAATTTATTTTATCTATTTGTGGCAGACTGTCATCACTGCCTTCTTCTCTTATCTTCCTGGGATGAATTCCACCTAAGGTTATTGAAATACATATAACTTTTCTGTTAGATAATGAATATTATACCATTTTGGAAGACCTTGCTGAAAAAAAATTCTACAAAGCATAGTAAATAAGAATACGAAAAAACACTCAAACCTAAGTGCCCAGCTAAAGTATTAGCTGTTGAGAGATGCCACTCTAAGGTCAACAACCATAAAAGATCAAGAAAGCTCCGTGGTCGAGATGGGAAGAAACATGGATGAGTCGACAGTACCAAAAACACTTCACAAAAGAGCCAATATGGCCGACTGGCAATATGAAAGACACAGCAAAAAGCAAGTCATCTCAAAGCCGTGGTATTTACAACAAAGCACCTGCAGTAAAGGTGCTGTGCTCAGATGACACCCAACTTTTGGTCTAAATGCTACGTTTTGCACATATCCAGCGTGACACCACGACAATGCATCTGTTCAGCAGAGACGGGAAAGCCTGAGGAAAATGGAATCTGGACAGGAAAATATGAGAGCGAAGTACAAGCAAATAGAGAATGAACCATTTCTTTTTGGACTAAATGGAGGAGAAAATTCACTTTTGTAGCAGGACAATGCCCTGCAGCGCAAGGTCAAAACTTCACCAAAATGGCTTAAAAATAAGAAACTAAATGACACAAAATTCCTAATATGAATCTCAATGAAATCTTTCAGACTCGCTGTGCTGTTACTACAGTACATGATCCTCAGAAACAACATGGGAGAGGTCCCCATAAAATACAGTCAAAACATACAATAGACAAGAATCTCTTAAATGTTAAGTTTCAAAATACTGGTAATTCAAAAAAGTAGTAATTGTACATATCAGTGTCATCACATTATTTGCGGCAGCACACATAATTAAAATATTACATAATTTTATGTGGTCCTTCCCAAAATTTGATACAATCGAGTTTGAACAGGCCTGAACATTTTTGTATGGCACTGTATATTTTAATAAGCAGATTACAAAAAAATGAATATTTGGGCAACTGGTACAGTTGAATACAGTTCAATATTTGAACAACTTTAGTAAATAAGGATAGATGTCTAATACAGGTTTTGATACATATTTTCCTGGAACACCACAGGAAAACCCAAAAAGACCATTTTTAAAAGGATACTGTATTTGAGGTATCTGGGTCGCCGAGCTGTGACTGAAGCCTACAGATATGTGAACATGTTCTGCCTCGAGGTTCATGAGGAGAGGCTAGCCAAGCACCTCCTTTGGCAACATTCATATATCAAACCATGTATATCAATATTCACGTTTATTTTTACACCTACTACATAAAAGAAAAACTTCACAAGGCTACTACTCAAATGTTACCTGGTAACTATTCAATGGCCCAGAATCTCATCCACAGCAGTATTTAACTAATTCTTAAAATAGACATGAGTACTTGTCACTAGGGCATAATTCAATACAACAATTAACACTTTTTCCAATGTAATTAAAAGGGCACTACAAATCATCGTTCGACTAATGCTGAAGCAGTTTACGCCTTTACAAAGTCAATGTTAAAGAAAAAAATCAAACTCAATCTCAGAATTAAAAAGAAAGAGTGTGGATTTACATGACAAGGGTAACACTTCAAAACGTGCAGCTCTTGCATCAGCAACTGTCTAGCGAATATAACGACAGTGGGCAGCACACTCCCACGGCTACAACGCTAGGAAGTAGCCATCTACAAAAATAAAATTGGCCATGCCAAAAATGATCTCACCTGCTTCTCCCCGATGGACGAGGGCCAGTCCCCAGGAACTGGCAGTGTCTCCACTGGCTCAGACGCTCCGTGAACATCGGCGTCAGCCAGGAAGGATGGTGCACAGTGGCTGTATTTATTCTGCTCTGCTGTGAGCAATGCTAATTGAACTTACTCTATACTCTATCCAGGTCACCATGAAGCAAGTAAGTTCACAAATTGGATTCCCCCCCAATTTCGGAAGGGTTCATAGACGTAGAAAGGCAGCACATCAGCTTGGTATAATGACCCAAGCTTCTGTTTATGCCTAGTGTCCTACTTGTTTAGGATGCGCGAGTATCTTTTAAAGTCATGTCTTCTTTGTAAGCAACTGTATTGAGTAAGTCACACAGCTGCAATTAATCCTGGTGCTGCATCTTGTTACCTTATTTTCCATAAGTTTCCGGTGAAAACTTTTTGATGCTGGAGCAAGGAGAGGTTTGTACTTGATACTTGGGGGGGGGGGGGGGAGCATAAATTGCACACCACTGAGTTAATGGCAAGAGGGAGAGCAAAGCCTTTTAAATGTTGCTGCTGGCATACAGCATGTCGTTTGGCAAGGCTGCCGAAGGCTCTCTTGCTAATAATTTAGGGTCTGACTAATTAATGTATGGCATCAGAGACTGGTTTGACAGTCCAGCTGGATGGCCTTTCTGTCATAAAAGGTGCCAGAACATTAACCTGAGGTCTCATGATGGGGAGGGAGGTAGGGGGAGGGGGTGTGGGAAAAAAAAAAAACCAAAATCTCCCCTGTCATAACAGCAAATGTGGAAGATCAAGGTTACAATAGCAATGTGCCTCCTGGTAAATGATGGGTCACAGTCCAATTAGCTGGACCATGACAGCACCTGACGCCACAGGCACGGAACGTCGACCCACGGCCCATCGTCATTAACGCTATCCTTCTGCCACAAAACAAACACACAGACATGTGCCTGCTATAAAATCCAGCCTATGAACTGTACACGTATATATCCATTTAATTATCGTCCCTGGAGTACTGTCATCACATTTCAAACTGATCAAAACCCGAAAATGCTGCATTTTAATATACTATTTATTTTGCCGTTTCTACCCTCAATCAAATGAAACACATATAAGGAAAGAAAAAAAAACCTTCTGTAAAACGCCTTTCAAGGCAGGTCCCTTTATAGGGCTGTTTTCCCAGGTAACATGGTCACGGAATTCCATTACTGCCGACGCTCAAGTCTTATATTTTTATTTGGCTGCAAGGCCAACCTGAAGTGGAAACGTAATGATATTCCGTTACCAGCCATCTGCTTCCTTCAGTGGGGCCACACAGACTTCCATTGTGTATGGAACCCTGTTACTGAATCATCTTTGGAGGGCTGCAGAGGGTCCCACGTCCCTCCAATTCACTGTCCCATTCCCGGCTGACCACAATCAATCCCATGCATGCAAAATGAAAAGGTGTCTTATTACAGCAAAGCGTGCAACTCTGTCATATTACACAGCTTTGCTCCTATTAAAATCCTTTCTGGTAAATGGGAATGAACTAACAGTGATGTTTGGAGGGCTGATAAAAGGCACGAAGGGTGTGAATGGGTTTGGGGGGGGGCTGCATGCAGCAATAATTGTTCAGATCTTCTCCACTCACTTTAACACAAAAGGCAATGGAGCCATATTTAGGCTAGGAGGTCAGAATTTTCTTTTTGTATAGTCTAATGGCTATATGTCAAAAAAATGCACCTTCCATGGAGAACAATGCCAAGACGATACCCAGGGGAGACCATGTCCTGCAGCCAGCCATGCTGTGTTAGTATTTACCGGCGCTCTGCCATCCAGAGTGGAAGAAATGAGTGTTTTTTTGTCATACCTGGTCCACAAGGCTGGGGGCAGATTGTGAGGCTATGTGCTCTAAACGTAATTGCGCCAGAGGTTTAACGGCTTAGGACGCAAATAAACAGCAGCATCTGAGTGTCGGAATGGGCCTGCAGTCACTCGGAATACGGTTATTCACATCAGAAATACAAACAACACTCAGCCTTAAATCTCACTCAGTGAGATATGAAACAGGACTGGAGTCACTGCATATGCCTGGAGTCACTGCATACGCCTTCCTTAGCAACAGCAAAGCAGAACTGTGCTTCCAACATGCTGGCAGCGTAGCCTGTGCTAACCTCATTCAGATCTGACGAAATCAGACTTATTCAGGATCAATAACACTGGAACAACAATAAGATGCATTCAGCTGCAAAGAGCTACAAATAGCAATCAGTGCATGCATCCTGCCACATGCCTGCAGTAACATGAGCAATCACTTGTTCTAAAGCGGATGCATCCTTTTAGTTGTCAAAAGCACACCGGTATGTGTATGTCTGACACCAATCACGAAAGGCATGCCAGGAGTCAGAGCAGGGTGACCGCAAGAGGACGTGCAGATGATGCAACAACGGATGAAGTCAATACAAGCCGTGCGTGGACATTTTCCAGATTAAATGTGGCACTGAGGTTGCACCTGTCATCAGCCACCCCTGACAGGAGCACGGTGGGAATTAGGGCTGCATCCCATCGAGGGGTGAAGATGAAGCTACTGACACGCAGCAGTGAGACAACTCCCATCAGAAACGTAGATAAAGATTTTTACGAACTTACTCCTGACTATGGAAAAGCACAGAAGCACAGCTCAGGAGAAGGAGAGAAGCTGCTGCGGACGGACATGTGACTGGTGTTTTCCTCTCGCATTTAACTTCTCATCAAATTTTAAAGTGCTACAGTAAATATCCCAGTGCACTAGGAAAATGCACACCTGCTAATCAAATCAATACTGTATGAAATGGGCCTCTCGTGGTCTGCTTATCCCAGCAACTGGAAAAGTGGATTTGGGATCCTGGATCCAGCTGTGGCACAGTTACGCAGAACCCCAGGTGGGACGGAGAAATGCAGCTCCTGGAAAGCAGCGGACAGGGGGCTGAATGGGTTGGAATTAAAGCCGTTCTTTGCGATTCCACCAGTCCTCCTCGGATTCATCTCCACAGTCAGGGAGGGAGAGAATGGCAGGAGATGGGGCACCCAGGGCAAGATCACCCAGCCCATCTGTCTAACAGTTCATTTTGGGAAGTGAAATGCTTCCAGCTAATTTGTCAGGAAATTGGATTGGGGAGGGGGTGCAGAGAGAAAATGGCAGAAATGGAAAGATCCAAAGTCGTTTTTGTCTGATCACCTCACCCCGTTGGATAACAGGAAAACCACGAAAGATAACAGGAAATGCCCATAGCATCAGTACCAAGCAGTTTCCAGAAAGCCTGAAGTAGGAACTCACCTTAAAAAGGTTGGAGTTTATCAACGAATGGAAGAACGTGTACCTAGCCAAAGATGGTTCAGTGATGGCATACGTAAGAACAGTGCATCAGTTCCACAATGCAGCCCGATTATTTTTAATAATGGTCACAATATGAAGAACGGAGCAATAACATGCATAACTGACAGGGAAGCCGCTGGCGGCTCTTCAGGGACCAGACACCAGGTCCCCCCCTTTATCTTCTCCCTCCTGAGCTCCAGGCCCTTCATTCACACTGCCTCCCATCATTGTGTTTCAGGACTTCTTGTAACAATATAATTTAAGTAAAATTCTCTTCCTGTATATTCAAGAGAACAGAGGCGACGGATGTGAGACATTAAAATGCCGCCACAGAAAGCCACAGGACTCCAATCTGCCTGCATTATGTTCTGCCTTGGGAGCTTTTTAAAGTTTCAGCTAGACGGACCAAAACACATTATTACCCAAAGGTAGGAAACACCGGGGGTTCCTTTTAAACAATGTGCCTATCTATTTCACCTAGTATTAAGGCACAGAAGACTAAAAGGAAGTAAGAAAATGGCCGGAGCAGGACATACCATATCGCCAGCTTTAACAAGTTACGAGGCTGTACTTCTTTTAGGGAGAACCGACTTCATCATCTCCGCCAGCCAAATATCCCAGCTCAGAATTCAACATCCAACTGGCAACTGTTTTGTGGACCAGTTTTATTTATTCAGCAGAGTGGACTCGTGATCAAGAATAAATCGCGTCAATTTATTAGCAGATGGGGCATTACAGCTTAACGGGCCTCCCGTGTGAAAGGCAAACTTGTCTCAAGCAGTGTCTGCCAGCCCCAATCCCAGTGCCACCTTACGGAGCAGCCCGAGAGAGGAAGACAACCACGCTGTAAGAATTTAATGAGGATATCCTTCAATCCCCAGCATCCGACTCTGTGACAGGCTGCTTCTTGCCATGTGGTTATTTTATGCTTGGGAAACAAAGTGGGTACTTGCACAGAAGCCAGCCCAGTGGGTTGTAGCTCAGAATGGAGTCCCCTGGGAAACAATCTGTGGGAATTTCTCCCTCCCCAACAGCGCCAAGAAAGGAAAAAAATATCTGATTTTTAAACATTACTCTGGATCTGGATTTGACCCAAAGTGATATCAACCAGCAAATCCGAGAGAGCAGGAAAACAACAAAGTCTAGACATTGGATTTCTCCTGCTTGCTGCTTTCGTTAAAGCCACACGTCGCCGAATCACAGAGAAGCACATTTTGAAAGCTCTGAGAAGCACATGTGGCACTGAAGTTCTTGGGTTTCATGATGTAAATTATTTGGCTGAAGGCGATGTAGCTAAATGACAAGATGTACAGTAGTTAGTTAAAACCAAAAACCAAGACGAACGTCATCCTAATCTTCAGGGACGCAGCTTAATGATGGAAATGGCAGCCAGAGAGTGGTTACAAGGCATTAAAAACTTCAGGTAGCTTAGTTAATGATAAAACAGTTGATTAAATGATTTACTTGGTTAAATTTCACAACACAAAAATACTCATTGAAGCATAGTGTGCTAAATATTACTGACTATGAAGCAGCAGCGTAAAGTAACTACTTGATTATCCTATGAAGCTTTTATCTATTAAATCAAAATACTGTCCAGGACATACTATTGTTCAAAATACTCCCTCTGGTGGTGGGCACACACTTTCACTAACATGCGCAAACGATCGTAGCTTTCGAAATCTTCCATTTATGAAAATTTATTCTTTTAGAATTATATTATTGTCAGAGTTTAGTGTCATAAGGTTCCGGTTCCAGGACTAACAGATTAATGCAGACAAAAAACACCCCAAAATTAACATGTGAAAATTGTTAAGATGCAAAGAATCAAGGTAATATCAACAGCAGGAAGTGTAAGGAATGCTAGAGGGAAAAAAACACATATTCCAGCATTGAGCACCTTGTCCTGTGATTATCAACTCTTGTTTTCCATTAGAGAAACATGAAATGCCAGCTGTAACCTATATTAATACTGAAATATTGTTTACCAGTTGAAGCCATACTTCTTCCATGTTATAAATTAAATTATTTAAGCTGAATAAAAAACAGGAGAGAGATTTATTTATTGGATCTTACACTCAGTCCAAAACTGTGACAAAATTTCATTTATTAATGAAAAGTTTAATTGTTTAAATTATTCTGCATTTTTGGAATCTGAAACAAGAACATAGATCAAAACTTTGCAATCAGCTACTTCAGAGAATCTTTTCATAGACTCTGGTCCTGGAGAGCTACTATCCAGTAGGTTTTCTATCCTACTTGGCTTCTGATGAGCCACACCTGGTCCTGGTATTTACCTGAGAACAGGTGTGGCTCATCGGAAGCCAGGTAGGATTGAAAACCAAATGGATGGTAGCTCTCCAGGACCGGAGCTGGAGACCCCTGATCTATGTGAACAGCACAGACCAGGAGAACTAGCGCAAACTCAGTACTCACCCCAATCTATACTCTGTTCACCAAAATAATACTTTGGGCTAAACAAATTTAAACATGTCAAAATTGCAACACAATCTAAAAAATACCAAAAAAGAAATTTGTCTCTCAGATTTGTGGCACTGTATGTTCATTGTTATGGCTTTCAGGAACATAAAAAAAAACACTACAAGGTACCAAGACTTGCTGATAATAAAATGGAACTTTTTTTTTAAGGTGGGGTTTATGGGTAATTTCACCTGTAACTTTCCATTTGCCTGTAGCGACTCCTAAATTTCCCAAACAAAAATGACATAACACTAAGACTGCATATAGCTTATGGTTCCCTTTTAGACACAGGGATGGCACATTGATTAATCTACCTATCCATCCATTTTGTGTAACCACTTGTCCTCTTCAGGGTCATGCGTGACCCAAAGCCTATCCCAGAAGCTACAGGAGCAAGGCAGGGAACAAGCCAGGATGATATGCCAAGCCATCACAGGACACACTCGTGCCAATCGCCCGCACTTGCAATCCTATGATTTTTTACTCCAATTCACCTTAGCATGTTTTTGGACCAGAGTACCCGGAAAAAAACCCTATGACAACATGTGCCTTGGTGCTGGACTTTTTCCCAATCCGGAACTAGTTCCACATTTCCACCGCAAAAATAAAACTTGCCCTGAGCCAGAGCAAATGTATGGCACCATAACATCACTAAAAGTGGGATGGGTTATCATGTCCAAACCTTCCACATACCCAGGAAATTCAATCCATAACCAATATAGTTTAGTTTAATATCGCTGGTCCCGCCAGTAAAACAACCTGCCAGTTTATTAGCGGAATAATGTTACATTTTTTTTTTATTCCGTGAAAAAAAAAATCAATCTGCTGGCCAAATAAATAATAATAATAATAATAATAATAATAATAATAATAATACAATTATAAAGTACAATTATGTTGCAGGTAAAATAAATAAAATATCGTGACACTAGAGTGGCGAAAAGATAATGATGCAGTCTGCAAAGTTCAGTTTTTAGCATTATTGGGTAATCCTTAAAAGCACAGCAGTAAAAAAGCGAGCGAGAATAAACTAATGCACACAGACGGGGGAGCCTTCACTGAGACAAAATGTTGTAAAACAACTTAAAATAGTATGGACTGTATTTGCTGAAAATAAGATAAAATATTAACTTGCACTAAAACACTAAAAACACTAAAATTGACATAAATAATGCAACGTTGCATTGTTTTTTATTCTGTGGAAAATGAAAGATCGACCTGCTGGCCAGATGTAATAATAAAGCATAAATATGTCGCAGGTCAAATAAATAAAATATGAGGCAGACTGCAAAGTTCAGTTTTTAGCAGACTTTTATTGTGCAATTCTTTAAAACAGCGGTAAAACAGCGAGCGAGAACAAACTCACACGTACAGATGGGGGAGCCTTTACGGATACAAAAGTGGATACAGGCAATAGAGACAGCGCATCGAGTGATACTTTGAATTCCTTTTTGATTTGGCAGCTTATAAAGACTACAAAAATCCAAAACAGATTAAAAAAAAATACAGATTAACCTTTACTTCACTTTCATTTCTGCCAGCATAACATTTCTGTACTGTTATTTTTCAGAACCAGTGGAAATTCATGCAGGTTCTCAAAAGGCACCAAGTGAGAACTAGCCCAGCACCGGCTCTGTGTTGGTGGAAATGAGACAATGGGGAGAACATAAACTCCATACACATGGGACCCCGACCGAGACTCAAGTCCAGGTCCCAGAGGTTTGAGGCAACAGTGCTAACCACTGCACCACCACGCCACCCCACAATGATCCAAAAATGAATATTTTATAATGAGAACCAGTCTATTACATTAAATTTATTGTTTTGTAAATTTCAGCCATTCTCCTTGTCTCTCTGTACCCAGCTCAAAAAAAATGATCAAAAAACATGCGAGGACCAACAATAAATAAATAGATAAATAAATAAACTTTGTGATCACTCAGTCTTTGAATAAGCATGGCGTTGCTTTCGTCTGCATTATTAGCGCACCATGAGAAAGACAGGAGAATCACGAATGCATAACAAATACCCTCTGTTCCACAAGTGGTCCTTCAAATGCTCTCAGTGCAGGTTTTCATTCTGCACTGCTCACTTTTGCTGTATTTGAAGGGGACAATGCTGCGTGTGGGGTGCACCCCACTTCAGTGTTTAAAAAGTTCTACAGTATATTGATACTGTAATCTTTTTTTCTCTCGCAGCACTGACGTACCTAATGGAAAAGATAGCAAAGATGCACAGGATAGTTCTGAGTTCTGATTCATACGTATTCTCTGGAAGGTTTTGTTTAATTGTTTTCTTTTTCTTCGTTGTAACAGCAGTTTCAACTTTCATTCCAGGAGGGCTTGCAAGTGTCTACCCCAGGTCTGAAAACTCTGCTGGAAGATAAGTGAACTGCAGCATCCTGATACATAGCAAAAAATACAATATAAATTCCTGGCATACATAATTTAGCCCAAAGAATACACTAAAAGAAACTGGGGCTGTGATAACACAGCAAGTCTGTAAAAAATACATTGCTCTCCATGAACAGAGAACGGGGTCCATGCAGGTAGCTCCAAATTAGGCTTTTGTGCATTGGAGGAGAAATCAGACCTGTGGCCACATATCAGTGAACAGGTGTAATTCTAAGACTGAATAACCTGAAGAGCCTTGACAACCAAACAAAGACACTGAGAAAGAATGGGGTAGCTATACTGTACAGAGTCACCGCAGCATTTCTGTAATATGCTCAGAGCATGGAAAAGCCACTATGTTCTCCCAGCACAAAAGAAAATCAAATGGCAAAAAGAAAATACATATACAAAACTGCCAGCAAAACAAATGTCATTGTTTTAGCTACTAATACAGTTTGGTGAACTTCATGAAGTATATCGATGACCTATTAAATACAAATAATTCATAGCATCAAAATACAGAACAAAATTGCTTATAGGTCTATACAAAGCTTTTTTACTTGAGAGTTTTTGCTATCCTACTACACCTTGTTTACAAGGCACACAAAAGAAAATATTGGCTTTGTATTTACTTACAATATTGCTGTAGTTTTATGTAATCTTTGGTTTTTGTGATCTCCAAGACAGCACGTCCCACGCAAGCAGGAGTTAAAGTGGGTTGCCTTGCACATTATATGATGCACGGTGCTTCTGACAGCAATCAAAAGTCGGGAATATGAATTTGTACAGTTTCCAATCGCAGGCAACTTGTAGCTACTAAGGGAAGGCTGATGTTCACACAAGTCTTTTGACATTCGTTCCTCCTGCAGGTCCTACAAGTTGGCATCCTGACGATCTCTGCACCTGACTCAGCCCACCAGCTACAACAATGTCAATGTCAGGCAGCAACACAGGCCAGCCCTTGACCGTTATAACCTGTTATAACCCATGTCCCACTATTGACACCATCATGTACCTGGGGCATAAATCGCTGGTGTAATGAAGCCCACACAGGCTGCAGGCATGGCTGTGCTTGGCAGCCGCGACATATCGCGGGGCAGCAGAATGCCCCCCCCATGCGCTCCCGCTGATTTGATTCATCGCTCCTCTGCTACGCTGCAGGATCAGAAGAGGATGAAGGACGGAGATGGCCGACTGAAAGGTCAGAAACAAATTCAATACTCGGAAGCGTGGCAGGGACCTTGAAGAAGAACCCCCCCCCCCCCCCCGTATCCTAGAAGCACCCTAAACTGGTGTCTCTTGCCCAATCAAGTTAACACAGCAGGAAAGTGTCTGATCTCAGGATCAAATGGTGCACTGCATATGAGAAGGGTGCGTTGTAAAGACTGTATCTGAATGATGCAGTAACTTGTGAAAAATATCGTATCAGTCTGGTTTTATTCAGATTTCTTTCAAGTAAATGTGATGCTTTTTAAGTGACATACACATATACATAAATGGCTAAAATGATACCATAAAAGATGTATTGAATATTTTTAACTTCACAAGAGAGCATGATATGTCTAATCTTTACATTAGTTTTAAATGGCTGATTTTTAATGTACATTGAATATTTGCCGAGTATATGGTCTCAACCTTGCCCCATTTTTTCGGGTAATATAATTTCCTAGTATCTAGGATTGATTTAGAAATCAATGAAAAGAACATAAAAGGTACAATGCTTACTCCTCAAAACAGATAAAATCTGGCCAGTTCTGTATCACAAAATATAACAAGATATCATAAAGCAGAATTTTACAGTAAATAGCAAGTCAATTTGAAATGACAGACATTTTAGAATATGGCCTGCTTTAAAATGTGTCAACATTTGACTGAACGAGAAAGCTATTTTAAGAAAAACTCAACTGGTAAAAGTTACACTCATTGTATATAGCACTGTAATTAGTAAGTAAAATTCAGATCTTCACATACAACAAATGAACTGCAGTAACAAATGAGCCAAACAGGCAAGTCATAGGGCAAATGCCTTACAGTGTTAAGTTCAGCATGGAAGGTCTTAACCCACCAGATTAGTCTTGTCACTGTCCTAATTTTACCCGAACTCTTTCAACAGGTGTGTGTGTGTGAGAAACACACACAGACACACACTAATATTTATATCCCCTCAAGGTATATTTCAATCTTTTAATCAAGGTCACCCTAATTTATTTCGTGCCTCGAAATTAACCCAAATCCAACTAACAATTCCCTTCTTCCTAAAATCTCTGTACTCACAAATAACACACGTAGACGTACACGTTGCGTTTCTATAATCCTCTGGAGTTGGCGATCACCTCCGCAAACGTCCCCGTCCTTCCGACGGAATATAATAGGCGGCCAGGCGGATACAATCACCATTGCAACATAATCGCAACTCATCGGTCATCATCTACTCGGGATTCTGCTAGAAAAAGCACTGCGCCAAAACAAATGAATTCATTGAGGTTTTTTGGCATCGAAAGGTCCCGAACACGAGCAAGAAAACGGTGTTTGATATTATGAAACTGACACCTAAAACCACGTAATTATCTGCGCACCTGAAAGGTTCAAGTCGAACCCGCATTTACTTGTGTTGTCTACATTTTTAGACGATGTTTATATTATTTTCGCTATTATACATCACTTTCATGTAAATAACATGCACATTGCTCGCTACTTAAAAATGACATTAGGAGTATTGCTGTCACCACTTATGTAATATCTGGCGTAACTGTTATTTGCGTTTTAACTGTCAAACAATATATTTCATAAATTATTTCTAATGAAACATATGATAAATGCAGCATACGAAGGAAAACTACATTGTTATCTTAAACATTTTATCAACAAATTAATGCTTATATAGACATTGATTTTAAATTAATTAACGCAGCCAACGTTATTACTGTCGTTAGCAGTCTCCAATCTAGAAGAAAAAAAAATCATAAATTTACTAAAATGTTCCTTTCAGTTAGACTAGATAACTGCTTAAGTCACCTTTTTAGTGAACAGCTTTGGTTCAAGTATGTTATTAATAATATTAAACGATTGACGAATGGCTTTATTATGTTAATTGAATTTTAAAATGTCGTGTTGTGAACTATTTCAGTTTAATGGGACATTTAAAATGAATTATACTACAGCCTTGGGTAATATAACTGTAAATCACAAAACTTACCAGGATGAGATTCGGCCCTGAGGAGCACGAAGGATGAGAAAATTAAAGACGAGATCCACCAACACGATTGCAGTAGTCTCCGCATGTCAAAATACTCATCGAGAGTGAAAGGCAACAGCTGACAAAGTGTGCAAAATTACTATGTAAAGGAAATTTTTTAAAATCAAAACAAGTAAACACAGCCGCTGTGTCAGTGTAATGGACTTTGTTACAAGCTTCGGTTTTGTTAAATATTTTAAATATCACCGGCAGATGAACAAGTTTTCTTCTCAAAATCTCCCTAATGCAAGCAGTTCCTTCAAATTCGGAAATTAAATATGTCAGGCACAATCGTGCATGCAGCCCTTTCAGTTCCTGTAGCGGGGATGTAGAGGACAGTTCTCTGGTTAGCTGTGTTCGTCTATGCAAGACGGAGATGCAGCGCTTCTCGCAATAACAGAAAGGGAATTGTTAGAGCTGCGCTGGAAGCTTCCCATTCTTCCATCCAGGAAGTAACTAACATGTGAGCCGGGGTCTGGCAGCGACTTTAAAAAAACCTAGACGAAGGGGAGGGGAGGGGATGGAGATTCGGAGCTCATCCCCAGGATCCTAGCGCCGAAAAATGACCGCTTCCGCACGCTGCTGCGTGTAGACGCGCTACATTTAGTTTTTACATGTAGAGAATCTAACTGAAATGCAATATGCAATAATAGCTATAAATAACAATTATAACTAGGCATAAGGTTTGCGGGGCGAAACATGAAACCTAGAATGATCCTGAAGCTGTAAAAATAATAAGAAGAATTTACCACAGTGGCTTTGATACGGAATTTGTTTGAGGAATTTCTATTTCGATTACATTATGACACATAATACCTGTAGGGTAAATGTCGTAATATGGTATATGCAGGTTCATTTTATTTATGCAGTCGAACACCCATTCATTCAGTCCTCCATTCATTCTGTCAGATTATTTCATCAATTCATTCAGTCTTTGTAGTTTTAGCAGTGAACATCATGCACTTTAGAAACTGATATGAAAGATAAATTCTATTACATTTCACTGTAAGAAGCAATTCGGTGCAGAAATTTGTGTCAAAATATCAGTAGGCCTAAACAGATATATAAATAGTTAAAATTTACATTGCTTGTACTTCTGTTTGGCTGAGCACACGACTGTTCATAACAGGACCACATAAGCAGCTAAATTTGTCTTTGACCTATGGAGACTTTCATGAAACTACAAAATACTTGGGGACACACATAGCTTCAGTTTAATAGGACACTGTTGAAAATGTGTGATTTAACATTTACACCTACAACTACAAATCTACGCTATACACCTAAATGTGACAAATGTGACAAAAAAGTGATTAAAAATAAGAAGAGAAAAGAATTATTGTCAGCCCTGTGTTGGCCTTCATTAGCTTGGCAGGTTCTGAAACACCACTTGGCTCAAAACTTTTGATATTGATGTGAAAATGTGTTGTTTTTTTCCCCAGAATTCTTTTACTCACAACTAAGAAACCCAAGGTCTTTTGAAGGTATTCATTCCTTTAATTAAGAAAAAAAATACGCTATTTTCTAAGGACATGCTATTAATCAAATTAACTTGTGAGAAATACAGTTTGTTTTTGACTGCTTATATCCATGCATTTGGGAAACAAAACTGGCTTCCGGTGTACAGTAATAGTAATTTAGTCTTTGGTATTTGAACCTGTGTTTGTTTGGTCATAAAACCAGAGCCTTTAACAAGCACCACCATCTGCCAGCGCACTACACCACCTGTTATCAGGTTTTCTTGACTCACAGAACTATAGAACTGTGAAATGTCCAGGTTCTTGTTTGTAAGGTGCCAAATGCAACGGAAAAACACTTTCGATTTTGCGGGTGATTTTTTTCCCTTGATTTAGACAAAATATCACATTTTATCTCACATTTCATAAGAAATGATGGGACTTGTTCTATATCTATTTATACCAAGAACCCTGCCATAGAATTTTATTTTCCTAACTTTTAAAGTCACTTGGAAAAGTAAATGTGTTTTGTACCCCATACTTCTGTCAGTAAATCATCTCATTCCAAAAACTTGTCATTCGTGAATATTCCAATGGGCATACATTGCTACACCATAACCTTTTTTATCTATCTATCTATCTATCTATCTATCTATCTATCTATCTATCTATCTATCTATCTATCTATCTATCTATCT
>JAODUD010000107.1:24212985-24231523 GCA_026784285.1 Stomatorhinus walkeri
CCCTGCCCCCCTCATACTTAAAAAATTAATATACAAATCTAATTTATGAACTTCTGCTCATTTTAATTATGAATGCTAGTTATTTGTGGTTTAGGAAGGTAAAGCATGTCTTTTTTTACATAATAACAGTCCTACACCAGCACTTGGTCTTAAACACATAAAATAACACACCAATCTGGCCATAATTATTGTTTAATGGTTTTTCTGCCTCTCTCTATGCATCCTTGAATCTGAAATACTGCTAGTATTATTTTATATTTATAAAATATGACGTTAATATAAAGTTTTCCTCTGTCCTCTCATGCTAAATGAATGCAGTACACCAGGTTTTTTATTTTACATGCCCTGGTATTGCATCATTAGTCTATCATCTGTTCAATGGTGAGTCAATGTCATTTCATCAATGGAAATTCAGATGAATATGTGACTTATGAAAAATTCATTACAGCATGTTCAACAACATATTTCTATCCACAGTGCATCCAACTTCTATAAATGCAGCTCAATTTTTTTGGCTCTCTCATACAATTTGTTGTCAAATTATTTATTATATAAAATGGTTAATGTTGTGTTAGACTTCACAGAAAGGGTTCTTTGAGGGAAAAAAGGGTGATGAAGAATATAGTTTAGTTAAATAACTTTGTGAGGAACGAACAAGAACATGCTAGCATGTGTGCCATCAAATGCATGAGTATACAAACTTACACCCTGAGGGCTCTATTCTCCCAGCAGGAGCTTAAATCAAAAAAGCACTTAAAGGGCTAAAAAGTCAGAATTCCAAGAAATAAAGTTGCAGTTTCGAGAAATAAAGCCACAGTTATGAAAAAGAGTCACAAATAAGCAATCTTTTTTTATGTAGTGGAAACAAGCTTCCATACAATTTAAATACATGTATCAATATATATGTTTATTCTCCTTAATTCCCACATTGGAAATTGAAGAAACAATTAATAATTATATAACAGGATGTTTTGAGGAAAAAAACAAGATAGATCATCTTGGTCGGATTGTTTTATTTTACAAAGTGTCATATAAAATTGATAGGGCACATTTAAATATATGTCAATAGCAGCAGACCATCATCTGCACCAGTCTGCACTCATGTATATCATGTATGTGTTAGTTCAAACAAATGTAGACTGTCAACTCTGGCATTACTTGAATGTGTTTCAGACATTTTATTACATACACCAATCAGCCAGAGACAGGTGATGTGAATAACATTGATTATCTCGTTTTCAATGGCACCTGTGACAGGTGCCATTATATATTAGGCAAGTGAACAGTCAGTTCTGAAAGTTAATGTATTGGAAGCAGGAAAAATGGGGAAGTGTAAGAATCAGAGCGCCTTTTACTAGAGCCAAATTGTGATAGACGACTGCATCAGACCATCTCCAAAACAGTAGATTTTAAGGGGTGTTCCCAGTATGCAGAGGCCAGGACCTATCAAAAGTGGTCTAGAAAATGACCACTGATGCTCGTGTGGAGCAAAGGCTAACTAGTCTGGTCCAGTCCCACAGGAGAGCTACCATAGCAGAAATGGCTGAAAATTCTGATAAAAAGGTTAATGTTGTCTATGATACAAAGGTGCCTGAACACACATATGAGTCTTATTTGTTCAACATTGACCATAGAGGTTTTAGTATTGTACCACCGGTGGGATTTGTATATCCCAGTATGCTCGCGGGCAACTGTGTATAGCCTCGTTTAGTGTTGCTACCGTTAACACTTGTTGTACTGTTGTGTTAATAGATGTACTGGAGCCTCACAGCATGCCCTGAAATGTTCCTGCCAGTCTGCTGGACGTGCATCGGACACAAAGATGTCATCAAGGGAGGAAGGTGGGCTCTTCTGCAGATTCTGGCTGCTCACCAGCCATCGAGTGTTCCCTGCTCGTCGGCTGCGAGTGACTGGGAACAGCCGACGCACCGCCCCCCCCCCCCCCCCCAAGGTTCCCGCACCGGCGGCTGACGCGCTCCGGCTCCTGTGGTTCCTGCTCTGGTAACCGAGGTTCCTGCTCCAGCGCCTGAAGTTCCTGCAGCCGGAGGTTCCCGCTCCGCCTTCCCAGACCCACCATTTTACCTTCCACCAAGTGCTGCCAGGCGGGGAGCATTGCCCTGTGTTTTAATGCAGATCTGGATATCCCGAAAGTAAGCTTTAACTAGCTTTGTAATGCTTTCTGGGACCATGAAAAAGTTAAAAGCTGAAAGGCATTAGCTAGATGTAGGAGAACCATGTGTAGGTCTCTCACCTTCTCATTTAGTTTTTATCTAGCGCCATTTACATGTTCCAGTCATTCTGAGAAATCACATATCTCTGCACTTTCTGCACTTATATATTGACAAGGTTATTACTAAATGCTAAATGCTAAAAGTCGTTGGGCCACAACACTGAAGAAGATCTTTGCTTTCATATTCAATAGACTAATAAGTCAGAACTGGTTGATTATTGAGGGGTTCTTTTCTTTGGGAATTAGGATCCCTCCTGGCCTTTGCATGCCTTAGGTATAATGCTTTTAACTCATCCCACTTTTATTAGCTTCTAGAGGTCTTTCAGGATGCCTGGGCTATTCTTATTGATTCTATACAGAATGCCATTGGGCCCTCGGGCAGATGCTGATCTTGCACAATACTGCGCTTTCTACCTCATTCCATGTAGGGACTCAGGTAGGTGAATTGGTGGCATATCATCTCGAATGGTGACTGGCTTATACTTCTCTTTCGCAGAGTAGGTTTTCCTGTGGTGCTCCTACATCCTTACAGGTAATCTAAGGATCCCACACTTCTCCTTGTTAAACAGGCTTTTGAGGAACTTGTAAAATACACTTCACTCATTAGAACATATGGTAACACTTTAGGGGTACAAATCATATTCTTAAGTAATGCTATTTCATGACTCATGATGATTTAATGAATGAATTAAGACAAGATGTATTATGAATTCCTGTTGCTCACCATTAACTAATAATGAAGTCACAATGACTTTATGTGACTACACAATCACTGGAATGTAAGTTGAGTATTAATTCATAGTTATGTCATTCATTAATTGATATGAAATCTGGAAACTTGGGGGGGGGGGGGGGGAACAGGTAAGACAGACAAATGGGTGCACTTTATAAAAACAGAGAAAGAGGCACTAGAGTGAGTTCTGGCAATCAATGAAGAGGTTTTCCAAGAAGAGTTGCGTACTTTACCAGGGGTCCAAGCTTAAATTCATGTATCTCCTGATACTGCACCTAGATTCTTCTGACTACGATCAGTGCCATATGCAATGTGTGTGAAAGTGGACCAGGAAATAGACAGATTGAAAAAGAAAGGCATCGTTGTTCCAGTGAAGTACTCCAAGTGGGCTGCTTCAGTGGTACCCATTTTTAAACTGGACAGGTCCATAAGACTTTGCAGAGACTCAAGCTGACAGTGAATAGAATCGCACCCCTGGAGATATACCCCATACCATGCCTGGAAGATCTTTTTTTGACACTGTCTGAGGGGATGCAGTTTTCAAAACTAGACATGAGCCAAGCATAGCAGCAAGTGATTATACTGCCTGTACTTAAATTCTGGGAGTATTAGAAACAAAATTCATGATTTGGAGGCTTTTATTTCATCAGAATCTTGCAACATTACAGGTATAACAGAAACATGGTTGAGTGACGATGGGGAAGAATATAATATGGATGGTTACACGCTGTTCCACTGGGTCCGGATAGGCAAGAAGGGAGGTGGTGTTGCACTATATGTAAAAGAAAACTTGTAGGCAAGGGAATTCAATGATTATAATAAAAGTACAGAAGCTAAATGGGTAAAACATGACACTAAAAACTCAAATAGCCTAATTAAAACCTAATTTTATGTTTTAGAACCACTTCATGGTAGTGACCATAACATGGTTAAATTTGAAGTTAATTTTAGTGTCCGAAGAGCAAAGTCCAATTCAAAAATATACAATGCTAGGAAGGCCAACTCTAATAACATGAGACTGAAATTAGAAATTGTAAACTGGATGTAGTTAAGTAACAGAACTTCTTTTAAAAAAAAAAAAAAAAACGCGTAACACGTTATTGCAAGCACAACAGGACTTTATTCCTGATTCCAGAAAAAGTAAGTCTAGGAAACTGCAACCAATATGGTTTTCTAGTGAAATTAAGAATAAAGTCAGGAGGAAATAATCCGTGCTCCACAAATGGAAAATAACTGGTGATGTTGGAATAAAGCCGGAGTATCTAAGTCTACAAGTTCAGTTAAAAAATAACATTGGACTTGCTAAGAGGAATGTAAAAAGGAAGATTGCATTGGAGGGTAAGAATGGCAATTGTATGACAAGTGTCTTCCTATATTTCAACTCCAAATGAGCTATGAAAGCTGAAATCGGTAATCTGTAGGATAGTAAGAACATAAGAAGATAAGAACTATACAAATGAGAGGCCATTCGGCCCATCAAGCTCGCTTGGGTCTTCCAAGGGTCTTATGACTGGAAATGAAATTGATAGAGTTAATGAGTTTAATGATTGTTTTGCATGGGTACTCACTGTGGAGGACACAAGTAACTTATCAACTTTTATTTCTAATTCAGCATCATCTATGAGTAATACGTACTCAGTGACAAAAAAAGTTACGCACGCAAAAGTAATGGTCTAATTTTGATGCAATTTGGTACACGTGCAGACCAGCGACGGGTATGAAAATGATTCATTTTGCATGGACCTGGCACGTATAGTTACCAGACACAGAGGAAGCCTCTTAGGCACATTAGACAGCATTACCAGCACTTGACTGAATTCGATAGGAGTCACACTGTGGGTTTGCATGAGGCCAGGTGGTCGTATCGTGCAATTGCTTGTTATGTGGGGCATGCAGATGTCATTTGCCCAATTTTGGAACCTGTGGGCATGTTAGTGCACCAACACATGTCGTGAAGGTTCCAGTTGCCCAAGACAGACCACACCAAGGGAGGATTGTCGTATTGTGTGCCAAGCATTGCAGAACCCCCTGACATCTGTGCCTGCTATCCGGACACAGGAACTGGACTCACGACCCATGTCATCCTGCACCATGTCTCAATGACTGGCATCAGCTCGACGACTGGCATAAAGCTCCTACACCAGAGCGACAGTGGTATCTGAAGGATGAAAGGGTTAGCCCAGTCATATGTCTAGTGGCCAGGCATGGACCAATATTGGCTTAGCTGAACTTGCAATTTTGACCTTTAAAGATGGAATGAAGAAAATAGTGGGTGAAACACTGGAAACCAGATTGTCCCGTTTGCTACTCAGCTAGAGAATCACACCACAGTCGACCACAGGATTGTCTCCGGCTAAAATGATGACGGCTTGGTGGTTAAGGTCAGCATATGATTTGCTTCAACCTGACATGACGACCAACGTGCAGGAGAAACAGCTTCAACAGAAACAAGATCATGACAAGAACACCCAAATGGGAATTTTCATGCCTAGTAATGAAGTCTATGTCTGGAATTACAACAATAGTCCTAGTTGGGTTCCTGTGGTGGTAACTAGCTGCATGGATCCTTTGTCCTATGCAGTACTCAATGGTACTGTGATGTCATGTGTCCCTTTGCTGATGATCCCGAACTGAACACCATTTTTTGAACAGGTGAGGAGTGAGGTACCAGAAGTTGTAGGCAACTTACAAATTACTTCTCTGGATGTCAAGGAGTAATCGTGGTATTCTGTGGAGGTGAGAATCTCATGAGCAATTTTGGAACTATTGACTGAAGTAGAAAAGACAGGTAGTCAGAGGCAGTTCATGAAATAAGCCATGATTTCTTCTGTGCACCAGGAGATATGGGGTCATTGTTGGCACAGCCGTGGGTGTCTTACGACAACAGGATCATGGGGAGACTTTGCGAGGAAAAGCTGAATCTTCTCTTGATGGAACAAGCTGAGGTCAAGAAGAATGGAAAATAGAGAAGCAGTCGGTCCATCCAGGGTAAGGATATGCAGACATGGAGCTGCACATTGTAAGGGTAGATTCAGGTGGTGAGCCTGGGTGATATCAAGCTGCCCCAGAGACAATAAGGGTGGAGGGTATGTGGACAGTGGAATCAGAGTTGAGAATGACTTGTATGGTGAAGTGCTTGTGAGTGATGTCCAGGTTCATAGATGACTATAGCAGATCAGGTGTGCTTCCAAGGGTTAGCTGAGTGGGATGGACACTGTGTGATGGTATGACAGGGTTCACTACAATACTGACAGAACTTATTGATCACAAGCATACAGAAGTGATGGCTGAGTGAGGTAAGAGAGAATAACACTTCTTTACACAGCATGTAGTTAGTGTATGGAATAGTCTTCCTGTCATGTGTTCCTTTAAAAACCATGGGTTCCTTTAAATCAGAGCTAGATAAGATTTTAACAACTCTGAGTTATTAGTTAAGTTCTCCCCAAATGAGCTTGATGGGCCGAATGGCCTCGTCTTATTTGTAAATTTCTTATGTTCTTATGATGCATGGCCATCGCTCAGTTGGGGTCCACCTCCTTGCCATGGAAAGGATTATTGAACACCTCTTAATAATACTGGGAAAGCTTGGAATGAATGGAAGATAGGACTGCTCAGATGTTAGAGGGCTGTAGCCCACTCACAAGCTTTTCCAGTAAGTACGGAGATAACAAAATTGACCAAATTAGACTCGTAGGGTAACTGTGTAGTGCTGTGTTGAATTAACAGGTTGCACTTGCATCAGGGAACCACAGAAGTGTTCTAATGAGCTCTATCTCATAGCCCTTCAGCCGTAGTGTGTTGCACTGCTCCCTGGACTGCTGCATAGCTTAGTGGGTTGATCATGTGGCTCGCTCAGAGCCTGCAAACTCTCCAGTTATCGGTTTGAGGATGGCCAGGAACCAGCCTTGCCAATTTGGTTCGATTATTTGTTTTCTGTTTATCCCGAGTGTCTGTTATTTTCTTTTTTCCTCTGTTAAGCTGTGCCTTGTTTAACTGTTCTGTTCTGTTCTGTTTCTGCTTTAATTATCCTTGCATTGTATCCTTAGTATGTGGTTCATTTTTCCTAGTATTAGTGTCTGTTATGTTTCCTAGTTTCTGTGTTCCCGCTTTCTTAGTTTCTGTGTTGTTTCTGATTCCACCTGTTGCTTGTTGTCCTGTCATTTCATTGATTAGTTAATTTGGTTATTATTCTCACCTGTCATCACGTATTGTTAGCCTTGTGTGTATTTAAGTGGCTGATCCTGCTCTATTCTCTAGTCAGACATTGTGTTATGTTACTGCGTGGTTGTTACTCTGTTTCCTTGTCTGGTTCTGCTCCCCAGTTGTTATTCTATGGTTTCTCATAGTTAATTGTTGTTTTTTCTGTTTGCTTTTTTTGACCCCTTGTGGTGAATTTATTTTGTCTTCCCCATTGCGTTCAGTTTCCTTAATAAACACCTGTCGTCTCGTGAGCCACTCCATGGATCATCATCTTTTCCCCGCCTGCACCATCCCCTGCCATGACATAAGCAGGTCTAGGTCAGGTAAGTAGGATTTAAAAAGAAGTCCCATATCATTGCACCAACCTCGATTAACAGAGAAATACAATCCAGTGATGCAGTCCACTTTGCACAATGCAAAACTAGATTAGTCCACTGCAGAATCGTGAAGTCAGTTAGCATTGTTTTCATAAAACGTGAAAGAGAGAGCCAAGTGCTTTTTACGGCATAACAATATCCTGTTCATCCATACTGGAAAATGGTATTGTTCTTATTTGGGTATATGATTATGCCTGCTTTCATATTTGGTTTATATGGCCATATATGTATTGTATATGTATTCTCAGTGCAACAAACTAAACTTATTTGGTGAATTAGTCATATGTATTCTTAGAAGACTTTCACATGGGAATATCCATGAATTTGCCAACTCCCAGAATAAACCACAGCCACATCTCTTAAGCGACACCCATTCCAGATACAGATAATTTTGTTGACTGAACACGTAGAGTTAATCCTGTACTTGCTTACTCCTAGTTTTATATTCCTCCGATAGCCAAAAATATATGCAAATCCCAGGGTCAATAATCAGGAAAAATGTCAGAAGCTGTACTGTAGCAGAACAGAATCACAATCCAAAAGGCAGAATTGAAAATTCAGACATAGGTTCAGAAAACACAAAGTAAGAGAGACCAGAGAAATCACAAAGGAACCACTCAGTAAGGAGAGTAATGCACATCTACTAATTATACTGACGCATAACATCTGAGGCTTGTATCATTTTTAGAAAATCACTTGATGACAAACAAAAGCATCGCTTCCAAAAGGGACATTTTATTGATTTGCTTTGAGTTTCGAATTCTTGATACAAAAAAGTGAAGCGCCACATGTTTAATGGGTAGTTTTGGTTGGTTTGAGGGCTTTGACTGTCGTGTTGAGGCTGTTACTGATTGCTGAAATTTTTGAGGAGTACATTGTGTGTGTGTGTCTGTGTGTGTGTGTGTGTGTGTGTGTGTGTGTGTGTATAAGCAAAGGAGAGAGCTGTCTGAGGAGCTCAGAAAGAAGATTATAGATAACCATGTTAGAGCTAAAGGCTATAAGACCATGTCCAAGCAGCTTCACGTTAATGTGACCATAGTTGCCAATATAATTAAGTGTAGGGTTCATGGGCCTGTAGCCAAACTCCCAGGACGTGGACGCAAAAGAAAATGCAACTTCAGGCTTATCAGAAGGCCAGTGTGGATGGTAGAAAAAGAGCCAAGGAACCCATCCAAATCCATTCAAGCTGAGCTCCACGGTCAAGGTATGTCACTGTCTGATCGCACCATCCATCACATTCTGAACAATAATGGGCTCCATGGAAGAAGACCCAGGAGGGTTCCATTATTGACAGAAAAACATAAAATAGCCAGAGTGGAATTCATCAAAATGTATGTTGACATGCTCCAACGTTTCTAGAAGAATGTCGTTTGGGCTGATGAGACAAAACTGGACCTTTTTGGCCAATCACATCAGCTCTATGTTTACAGAAGGAAAATTTAAGTTTTAATAGAAAAAAACACCATATCTACTGTGAAACCTGGAAGGGGCTTGGTTTTGCTTTGGGGCTGCTTTGCTGCGTCTGGCACAGGGAACCTTCAATCTGTGCAGGACACAATGAAGTCTCAAGACTACCAAGGCATTCTGGAGTGAAACATACTGCCCAGTGTCAGAAAGCTCAGCCTCAGTCGCAGGTCCTCCAACAGGATAATGACCCAAAACATACAGCTAAAAGCACTCAAGAATGACTATTCTTAAATGGTACCTCAATGAGCAAAGATCTTAATCCTATAGCACATCTTTGGAAAGACCTCAAAATTTGCAGTGTGGAGATAGCACGCTTCAAACCTGAGACAGCTTGAGCGGTTTGCTCAGGAAGAATGGGCCAAACTACCTGTTGGAAAATGCAGACGTCTCATTCTGAAGTACAGAGATTGCTGCAAAAGGTGGTGCCACAAAATATTAAATTAAGAGTACCATCTTTTCCATGCCATTTTCATTTGTTTAGTTATATAAACTATTTAGAGGAACCCATCATCAAAAGCAGATTTGTGTTACATATGGAGTTAACAATAAGGGATGCCATTAAACTTTTGATCAATTTCAAGTTATTTCAGAGATAGTTGTGTTTTATTTGGGATACTAACAAATTTGTCCACATCTGTATATACTATGTATATACTATGTACTGTTTATTAAGCTACTGGTAGCAAATAGTTTCAAAACCTTTATGATACTTCTGTATCTAAACACTGTCTTGAAGGATCAAATATAACACCAGTGTGATAGGGGCTTCATAAGGTCATACTGTTTCGAAACGTTAAGTTGTTTTGCTTCATTCTGTCTCAGTCTGAGCACAGTTGAACAGATTTCATTTCTTACTAAAATACTTGACATAATTACATATTTTTTCTACATTAACATTTAACAATAAGCATAAAATTGTAACAAATAATTATCGTGCAAAATCTTTGAAAGTGTAATTATAAGCTTATGAAATAATAGTCATTTCACATTCGTCCATTTTCTGTACCCATTTGTCCTATTCAGGTTCGCAGGGTGCAAGGCAGTAAACAATCCAAGATGTGGCACCAACCCATCGCAAGTCACACTTACACATCATTCACTCACACATTCACATCTAGGACCAATATGGTAACTTCATTTAATTTCAGTATGTTTTCTTTGACTGGGGGGGGAGAAACCGGAGTACCTGAAGGAAACCCCACAACAACAAGGGGAGAACATGCAGACTCCACACCTATGGAGCCATGGCATCAGACCCAGTAGTATTCAATCAACATATGCCTTTAATAATAGCCCATGCATTCTCTTTTGCACATTTCTCCAAAACAGTGTCCATGCAGGCCACTATGTTTCTGTGATGCAACGGTTTGGATTCTTTGAAAGAACAAAATTCTTTGTAAATAATTTGTCTCAGTTGTCTCTGTCTCTCAGATGCCCCATTTCTGCCATCACTATATCCACCACTGGTGTACACTGTGTTAAATGAAGCTTCAATTAATTAACCTTTTAGCAAAACATTTGGCTGTAAGCCTCAATGCTTCAGAAAGAGTCAATTCACCATCACATATTAAATATACTGATCTGAGTCTAGGGGATATTTTACTACTTGTGCATGAAACGGGGAGCAGGTGAAGATAATCGTTTAAGTATTTTTGGTTGCACTGAAGATCCAGACAGGGGCCTGCACACTGGATTCGTACATATGACACTAGCCAGTTTTACAAATTAGCGAGCTAATGTTCACAAATACTTATTGCAGTAATACTGCATTGTATTGTTATTTAGTTATTTATTTTTTAGTTCTCATTTATATTTTTATATCATGCCTTAGCTGCCTCTAACAGGATGATAAAATCAGCACTGGAATTAAATAATTTTGTTATGGGATCATTCAGTAAAAAGTAGTGGCTGATATGCAATTTGTTTACTAGTCAACAGGCTACTAATATTCTTTTTTTTTGTACTCGCCCTTCAATTAAATAACCGGCCTCAAATGAGTGGACATTTACAGCCAAAATGAGTTATCCATCCATACATCTTCCAACCCCATATTTTGGGTCCAGAATAAATTATTGAAAAATATCTCTAATAAGATGAAAATTTAGGGACAAATCTTCACTGTGCTGCTGCCCTCAGTGTCACTGGAATTGCACCTCCCACTCACACAAAAGACATTTTAACATTCTGACAGGGAATTCATTTCTGAAGAAGGATAACGCAATGACCAACAGTGCAGGATTGTCTCCAGTCACGTGCCAATTACAAAGAAAAAAATATATTACTATGGAAGACGCATGCAGGCATTCAAGTAGACAGCTTTCGTGTGTCACACAGCACCAGTCATTCTCAGCACAGGAGAGAGACTCTGACCCCGAAGGCCAAAAGACCAGGACAACACCACCACATGGGACTGCCAGGGATAAACATGATGTAAAATCACTAAGCTTTTCTGAAGTGTTTGACTGCTCTGGCATTCTTACATGCCAAGCATGTAGCAGACCTATGGCAATATTAGGCCCTTAAAGCGATACCTTCAGTTTCTGTCTTGCTTGCCTGATTATCCACGGTGAGTCATCAAGCCCCTCAGATCTGGCTAGAAAAATAAGAACATAATGTTAAAGCAACAATTAAATCAACATGATTTGATGTACTGTTTTTAATGATATTTTTCAATTACAACCAGAATGATGCTAATTTTCATGAAATATGGCAAAAAGTATTCTTATAATTTATTAATAAATGTTGAATACATGGAAATACCTACAATTTATGTGCATTGGCATTATATTCATGACTGCCAAGGGAGCCATACAATTTTTTTTGTGGTGAATCTATAAATAGTATCTGTAGTTCCCACGCACAATGGCTGATACATAAGTTATTTCAACAATATTGAAATTTTTCATTGGCTTATTCAGATGTTCCTGCTTAAGAAATAAACACATTATTAAATGTACGTTTCTTTGGACAACTGCTTTCAATACAGATCAACCCAGATCTACTCTTTGAGAAACTCAGGACTCTGAAATGTTCCACCATCTCTGTGCTACTGGATCCATGACTTCTTAACTGGCAGGAAACAGGTCGTGAAGACAGGCAACTACATTTCAGATCTCATCCTCTTCAGCACTGCTTCCCCACAAGTAGGCATGTAATGAAGAATCGTGAATCAGTTATAAATTGATGTAAATTAATGATGATTTAAACTGGCTGATGTAGAAAATAAATTGCTAGTTTAGGAGTACTTCGTGGTACTTTACTTAACAGAAAAACTGGTGTGATATTACATTTGATTTCATGACGTCAGTTCAAAATCAGATGTCACTTTGTATTCACGTCAACATAAATGTTAGTTTTTGGTTTTGACCAAACAAAAGATGGCGAGCGAATTTGGAATTGAGGACATACCCCCCGATCTTAAATCGAAGGTGTGGCAGCATTTTAGCTTTCCGGAAATGACAAACGAAAACGGAGAAAAAAGCACAGACAAGACAAAAACTGTGTACAAACATTGTGAAAGACTGATAACATACACAAGTAGGACAACGAACATGCTTCAGCATGTTCACCAGCACCACAGTGAGCTCAATTCACCACCGCCAGAGCGAAGCTTATTAAAAGGGCAAACCACGCCAGAAAGCTGTACATGCAAGCATTTAAGCAATCTGAGGATTATGCTCCCGTGATCAAGGGAACCCTAAAATCACATGATTCCTTCTAGAGGATATAACTAGGAATTGGGTTTCATCGGTTTGACAAACCCTGACTTTAAGCGTGAGTGGTGTGGTTTGGGAGGTCACTCATCCCAAAGTCAGCGGTGTCCCATCTATGGCCCAAACACATAGGGGTTGTTGAATGGGTTCTAATAGGATGTGATGCTCCTTAGTGAACTCCCAATTGATGAATTTGCCTGCGGCTTTGTAATGCACTAAGGCTTAGTTCCGCACCCTGCAATCTCCCAAACTCAATTCGACCAGAACTATCATCTGAGTCTGGGTTATACAATGAGGAGAGAGTTTCCTTACTTGAGTCTCTCTGGAGATTCGTCGGGGTGGTCGAACCAGACAATTATGAAGAACATGCCCGCCTCTCTACATTAGACATACAAGGCTTTCTGTATCACCTGTGTTCCTCGGCTGAAAGTGGAGCTTGTCCAATCATCATGGGTTCCGGATCCTCTGGGCAGGGTGGTTGGGTAGCCAGGGTCGTTTCCAGATGGTGGGTTGAGCGCCGCTGTTCTTTAAGTATAACAGCCAGTGTAATGGGTAATCTCATGTACTTGTTGAAAGTGCGAGTAGCTCATCTGTAAGCGAGCTACGCTCGAAGCTCGGGATGAAGGGCATGTCGATATATCACTTGGAAGCCATCCATCGGCCAGCCTAGTCCAACGGCCAGTTTGGGGAACTCCAATGCGAAGTCAGAGGAGGATTTATTCCCTTGACGTAGGTCGCGGAGGCGGTCGCCAAGACTTTGATCGACTGCCAGGTGGCTGAAAATCTCCCGAAAGGCATCCTGGAAATCACAGGAGGATTATAGGAGAAGACTGCATTCACAAGGCTCGTCCCACAAGAAGTGAAATGACGAAATGGACTTGGTCCTTACCTGAGCGGAACTGGTCTGGATGGTGGGTTATGTACAGCCCACATTGCATCAGGAATGCTGTAAAGCCATCGAGATCACCATTGTAACGGCTCGGAAGGACCACGAGCACAGAAGGTTGGGGGGGAAAGCTTGGGAGAGGTATGGGGGTGGCTTGAGCCTGGAGGAGTTTTCCAACTATCTCCAATATAGAGCGAACTTGCTCCTGCACATTCATTTATCTGGCGAGGAATTCTGTTACACTCACACTAGGACACTCAGGGAAGGTTACCAAAGTCTGTTTACTAGTGCAAGCCAAATCGTAGTCTAAGGAACATGGGGTCAAAACCAAAGATCAGTCTGTGCCCTCAATCTGCTTAATCTCCACTAAGGTACTAATGCACAGCTCCGATGTGCAAAACTAATGACTAATCACTTCAGGTATAAGATACTGTCAGGAACACTGGAAGGACAGTCCATGCTGTACAAGCCACAGCAGCCACAAAACACAGGCGCAGAAGACATGATCACCACTTACCCTTTTAAATACAAGTGGTTGTCGGAAGACGTCGGTGCCCAGGGAAGATGGTTAATCTGTTGTAATTTGGAAATTAATTTGAGGAATATTATTTTATCTTGTCAAGTTTTCCTTCAGATTATTTAATTTTAATTATTATATTAGCGATATCTATAGTTTGAAAGTTCATGTGCTATCAACCAGTATTCCCTTTGCAGGAAACACTGAAAAAGCAGAAGTGATGGAAATCAGATCTCCCACTCCCTTATTCCCTCACTCCTGAATAGGAGCCTACGATACTTTCCTCCATTTAAGACAGCAACTTATCCCCCAGCAGGAGAGGGCATTCAACTCTTTTTCGGTTAAGAACCATGGCCTCAGACTTGAAGGTGCTGATCCTCAACCCTGCCGCTTCACACTCGGCTGCAAACCACCCCAGTGCATGCTGCAGGTCGCAACCACATCATCAGCAAAAATCAAAGATGTGATTCTGAGGTCACCAATTCAGACCCTCTCTGCCCCTTAGCTACAGCTATATATTCTGCCCATAAAAATTATTAACAGAATCGGTGACAAAGGGCAACCCTGGTGGAGTCCAGTGCCCACCAGGAACAAGTCTGGCTTACTGCTCGCTATGCAAACCAAACTCTTGCTCCATTTATCCAGGGACCTGATGGTCCACAACAACAGACCACATATTGCATACTCTTGAAGCATCCCCCTCAGGAGCCCCCAAGGGACACAATCGTATGCTTTTTCTAAGTCCACAATAAACATGTGGATTGGCTTCACTATCCTTGTGAGGGTTATCTGGTCCACTGTTCCATGACCAGGACAGAATCTGCATTGCTCCTCATGGATCTGAGACTCAATCAAGAGACAGAGCCTCCTCTTCAGTAACCTAGCATAGACCTTCCCAGAGAGGCTGCAGAGTGTGATCCCCCAGAAATTGGAACAAATCCTCTGGTCCCCTTTCATATAGATTGGGACCACCACCCCAGTCTGCTAATCCTGTCCTGGGTTGCTGTCCCCAACATCTGTGCAACGTTGAAGAGGCATGTCAGCCAAGATAGCCTATCAAGAGCTTTCAAGAACTCAGGATGAATCTCATCCACCCCCAGATGTTACTTAGGTATTTTTTGACTACTTCAGTGACCTCAGCTTTAGAGATGGGTAAGTCTGGGTGGGGGTCGAAGGCAGGGACCTGGATGGAATAATCATTGGCTACCAAATTTCGCTCTTGACACGATCCAGATTATTTTTTACTAATTTGTTTACTGTTTGTGTAATATCTTTGCTCTTTGTATGTATTGTATTAAATATATATTTTCCCACACTGTGGGAAAATAGGCAAATAAAAAAACTACATCTATAGCAATGTCCAGTTTTCCTAATATAATCCATGCAATCAACTACAGGAACATTTTGGTAAGGGCATCTCAAATCAAATCAAAGTTTATTTATCAAATCCACAACAGTACAGCATACATCAGTAGATGCAGACAATGAAATTAGTGCTAATTAAGCTACTTTGCTAATTAAGCTAAGTAAATTAAAAAATAGAATGTAAGTCTGCATGACAACAATCACAATGAACTAAATTCTGAATTATCTCCTAATGAGTATGGTTACATATATGAAGGAATAAACTCCCCTATATCCTATATTTATCAGCATGAATTTTCACATAAATGAAAAAATAAGAGGTCAGGGAGCATGCATTGGTAAAGTGCATTCCCGCACCCACCACATGACTGTTATGGCGCAGGCAAGGGAAAAAGGGTGATGATCCACTGGCAGTTGCAAGGGTTTATTAAGGAAACTAACAGACTGGGAAAAACTAAAAGGACCATGAGGGATCAGAAATCAAACAGGGGAAATACTGAATTAGCTAAAAAAAAACAAGAAACTATACTGAGCAAGGAAAGACTGGGAACCAGGTAACACAAGGAGCAGACCTTTGGGGTGTTCCAGGAAGCAGGATTAAGGGAAAGTCTGACTCATTTCGACAAGTCTGGTTCATTTAAGTGGGAGTTCCATTCCATCAACATGTCTTAAGTGACTCCACACTGAGCTACCATGGTAACTTAGGCGAGTGAACAAGTCTGCTCCGGACCAGGCACACTGTCTCGCTATATATAAAGAGATAAACAGGGTTGGGGTTGCAGTCTTAGCTGAGGCATGAATGCGGTATATTTCAGTAATAAATAAAGTTTTATGATTTTACTCTGGCCATGCTGAAAGATTTCCCATTGAGCTGAAAAGATGGTTGGGATTTTGCACTATACTATTCAGGAAAAAAAGGATTTGAATCAATACGATTATCAATTAAATTTTGAATAAAACAATACAATATGGAAAGAGTGTTACTGAACATCCCTGCACTAAGGCAAAATGTGAGTGAAAAAATTCGATTACACTGGCACCTATTGTACTTATATATAGAACAAAGAGACACTTTTATTAACAGGTCACTGTGAAGTGATAAAATTATCTGTGTAGCATTTAAATCAACAGATTTGAAGAGAATAAGAATAAGAATAAGAAAGTAATTTACTACAATGAAACAGAGTTGCAATTTTTATAAAGATGGAAAAAAGAACTCCCAAAAAATTCTTCCATATGTTCTATATGAATTGTGATATTTGTTTTTTGTCTTGAATGAATAATATAAAACTAAATTACAGTGCCATGCAAACATTATTAGAACCTTATTAGACTTTTTAATATACTATTTTTTGACATTCTATTTTCAAACCATCCACCAAAACCGAATATTAAATTTAAAATGAACCACAAAAACACAACATTTAGAGTTGTATAAATTATATATTACAAGTCCTTTAGCAGAAATACTTTCCATACTTACAATTGTGTCAAATGTAGAAATTTAGGTCCATTTACAGTGCAAACTGCTTGAGTTCAGTAATATTTGGGGGTTTATAGGCATATATTTTTCACTTCAGTTTTGCATTTTAAATTTGACTAATTGGTTCAAAATTATATTTTTCTTGTTATGTAGTGTATAATTGTTAATGTGTTATTGAATGACCCTTCAGCTCATTGATCGATGGCCTGACATTCTCCTGTAAATTTCGCTGGCACAAATCAGAATTTATGGTTCCTTTAATGATAGCAAGTCTTCAGCTCCTCTTGCAGCAACATCCCCAAACCATAACATTAACATTGCCGTGCTTAATTATGATGTTCTAACTGTATAATTCAGTATTTTCTTCATCAGACAAGGAGGCTTACTGTACCCTACAGAATTATTGGTACCCTTTGTAGAAAAGACAAATAATTAAAATATTTTTTTTTTGTGAATTTTTTTTTTTTGAGAAAAAAAGTTCGCTTTTCTTTTCTTTGAATAGATTTACCCGAACAGAAGGTTACATGTCTCTCTTACTTTTCTCACAAGCATGAGATCAATTTAATTAATATGTGTTTTTTTTTGTCAAGTTTTATTACCTACAATGTGGATGATCAATACATTGAGGGGATGGGAACAAACCCATGGGAACTAGCAGACTGGGATTAGAGAATGAAACCAAATAGATATATTATAGGACTTAAGCAACAAGTGCATGGCGGACAAAACAGAAAAGTGTTCTGAGAGCAAGAAGACTCCACAGAACGAACTGCACAGTCTATAGATGGAGCAAAACTTCCAGTTAAAATGAAGGGCCTTGGGTCCACTGCTATGATTCCTATTAAATTATATACAACTTGGAGGCATTTATCATGGGTTTAAGCTGGTTAACTTTTCCATGATTTGAGTTATATTACGGGATAGTAACTTTTTCACAAGAATTCAAGCTTCATTTTCTTACAAAATCATTTATTCATTCATCCATGCCTGCATATATGCATCCATTAATTCATCTGTCACTTACTCACTCACTTGTTAATCTAAAATAGTGATTCAACAATATTTTACCCAATTAAATTGCAGTAATGTGTAAATATACTGAAATTTCTGGCAGGCAGTAGTACTATTTCCTGGCACTATATATAAATTCTTTGTTAAAATTTCAGCAAGAATTCCTCAAGGAGCCACTGTACCAGCCTGTCACTGTGATTATAAAGCATTTAGAGCCTTTATTTAAAATTAACATTCATCCATTATTACACTCTAAAGCCTTCTATGGTTGTGACATGGAACAAAAAATGCTTCATAATATATTTTATGCTGTCAGTCCCATTACATGTCTAAAGGAGACTATGCAAACAAAATTAAAACTGACTTTAGATAAGCTTAAAATGCTTATGATATCATGATCAATCCACACTATTGATTTTTGTTTATGAAATGTAAATCCTAATATGTGCACATCACAGCAGCAAACTCAGCTTTAACTTTATCTATCTATCTATCTATCTATCTATCTATCTATCTGCCAAACTCAGAAAGTTATACCGCTGTTGGATTCTATCAC